>ML110139.1:69653-86122 GCA_003697995.1 Taxidea taxus jeffersonii | reverse complement strand
AAAAAAAAAAACACTTGTGCCTCAGAAAAGGAGCTAAAGAAAAACAAGGGGAAAAAATGTCCTTAAATTCATTAAATATAGCTTGAGCCATGAACTTTATAGATCCTATCAGCCCAGCTAACAGCCCACAATTTGTGCTTATTTTGATGATCCATGTATCGTTTTCACAGACATACTGCTTATTCTCTTCCTCTTGATGTAAACCTCACCTGTTCCACAAATTACTCTGCAACTGAGCAAAGGAAACCTCACTTAAAATGGCGTCGGGAGGCCAGAAGGGGGAGCTCTCATGCTTTACCACCACCCCTCCTCAATTGCCCACCCGGGTAGGTCAGGAGGAGACAAACCTTGCATTCCCAAAAGGAGTTAAGTCTATTTTACTCCTCCAGCGGAAGGAAGGGAAAAATGTCTCCTTGCTCCGCACCAAGCGCAGCCAATAAGATAATCAGCCAGTGAGAAACTGTCACCACCCTGAACTCTCTCGTTTTATGTCAATGGAGTTTTCTTCAGAGCAGCCCCTCCCAGCTTCCTCCTCTTCTCCATAAAGTTCCAGTCCTTTGATCTCCCAGATGGCCTTGGTTTGCCATAGCTTCTATGTCCCAAACTGCAGCTCTTGTGCTATTATCAAATATGCCCATTTTGCTAGTAAAATAACTGGCTGTTTTAAGGTCGACAGTTACTATTTCTGTGCTTGATATAATTACAAACTTTTCTTTAACTTTGTGGACTTAGAGCCAGCAAGAAGGCAGGAATTGCTTAAGATTTCTTCTGTTTGAGAACATTTTGTGTCATGTATCCAGCTAGATACTTTGGGATACACAAACATGCACAGGGCATGATCCCAGAGTCTGGTGGGGTTTTGAAGGAGAGAATTTTGGGATAATCTTAACAGTAGCATTCCCGGAGCAAACCCCAAAGATGTGCTGAACTCCGCATTTCTCTTGCATTTGGGTAGTATGTGTGTGTGCTGCACCACTGCGGACCTGGCCAAGTTCTTCCAGTTGCTTAAAACGTTTTTCCTTTTATATCGTTCCGTTTATATGTTTACAAAGAAATATCTGGATTCTCCAAAGCACTTGTGGGTCATTTGTTGAGAAGTCCCTTAAGCACCTAATTCGATTGGAATGCACTAAATGCTAGAGAAAATTTAAAGGACGGGGTCCCAAAAAAACTTCCCAAATGAAGTTTCCAAAAATCGCTTGGGGAGGGAGTTCGTAACAAAACAAAAAACAAAAACCAGTGGTTATACCGTATCACTTTTTCCTAAACATTTTTCATGAATTTTTAAAAATGTATAACGCAAGTAATAACTGATGTGAAATAAAATATGTGGATATGGGGGGGGTGTGGGGAGAATCACCCTCCCTCACCCAGCAAGGTTCTGAACCTTCCTTCACTCCGATCCCCCTTAAAGGTAGCCCTTCTCGAAGTGGAACGTCCACCGGACCCGACCCTGCCCCCTGTGACTTTACGGACTGAGCCTGGCCGGCCGGGACACATCCCTACTACCCCCGGGAACACCGACCCCGGTCACCAAGAGGCGCGAGACCGGGAGACCGGAAGGGCCGCCCACACGTGTGGTTTTCTCGCGGTTACCTCAGCAGCGCTCTTCGCCACCTGAAAGCTGGAGCTTTTGAAGAGCCCCACCACCTTCACCTGCAGCGGCTGCTCGGGCGGCGACCGCGAGCGGCACGGGGCCGACCTGGGCCGGCACTGCTTCGGGCTGGCCATGGCGGCGCTGGGGGACTGCTCGGTGCACAAACACTGCGCGTCGCCGGGGCAACCGCGCGGCTCCGCCCCCGTCCCCTGCTGGGAGGAAGGACGCGAGGGGGCCGGCGGCAACAGCCCGGTCGTCTCAACTTTGCGCCGGTTGTTGGTGAGCCGGGCGAGAGGCGGGAAAGAGGCGGGAGAGGGCGGCCGTGGCCGAAAACGGAGCTTCCGCGGAAAGGAACGGGGAGGTCCACGGGAGCCCCGCGTGCATCGGCCCGGCCGGCCGCCCGAACCCCCTCTGGTCTTGCCCCCACAGGGACGTCGCGCGCGGCCCTCGCCCGCCGGCAGCGCCTGATTTCGCAGTAGATCGCCTTTCCGGGTTGGCGTGCAGCCAGTTGCGCGGGGGTCGGGGGGAGTGGGCGGGTTGCCCGCGGAGTCTGACCCCCGCCTGGGGCCTGAGCGGCGCCGGCTAGGAGGCCGGGGCCTTCCGGGGAGCACGGGGGCGGGGCCGACCACCTGTGCGCACCGCCCCGGGAGGAGGCGCCGCCCGCCCGCCCGGGTTCCCGCCGCGGCCGTCGCCGGGGAGACCGTGTCGTCCGGCGCCCGCGGCCTCGGAGCGTGCTCGCCATGAAGCCTAACTTCACTCTGCGACTGAGGATCTTTAACCTCAACTGCTGGTGAGAGGGCCGGCGGGGTGGGTCCGGGGCCGCAGCTCCATTCGCACCCTCAGCGGGTGGGAGGCGGCCTCCCTCACATCCGGGCCCCGGCTCTACCCTGTCCTCCAGCGTCCGGGGGCGGGGGGCGCCCGCACCTCCAGGCCGACACCGGCCCCAGCTCCCGCGCGCCTCCAGCCATCGCCTTCCCGGGCCCTTGTCGTCCTCAGGGGCATTCCCTACCTGAGCAAGCGCCGGGCCGACCGCATGAAGCGCCTGGGAGACTTTCTGAACATGGAGAGCTTCGACCTAGCTCTCCTGGAAGAGGTGGGCAGTGTGGAGCGGGTGTGGAACCCTGACTGGGACGGGCTGGGGGGCGGCTGGGGAGCGCTTGAGGGGACTTCTCCCGGGGGCGGCAGGCAGGCAGCCTCACCTCTTTCCTCAGGTGTGGAGTGAGCAGGACTTCCAGCACCTGAGACAGAAGCTGTTGCACACCTACCCAGCTGCCCACTACTTCAGGAGGTGAGAAGCCTAACCGGTATGGAAGCCTGTTCTCAGATCGGGAAGCGCGCGGTCCCACCCTTCCCTGTCCTACCTGCACCCTCCCTCTGTCCTCTGTCCTCTGGGTGTGGGTGCAGGAGTAGGTGGAACCGCTCTTCAGCCCATCCCAGCCTTATCCAGACGCTCGGTATCATCCCACAAAGGCTGTTGCCTCTGGTGCTGATCTCAGCAGCAAACTGAGAAGGAAAAGTAGCTGATACAAGCTGGGAGGAGAGGGATGGAAACAGGCCTGGGTCTTTCCCTTCCTGCTTTTCTGGGCTCTTAATCAGGACTTGGTTTGCAGTGGTATCATTGGCAGTGGCCTCTGCGTCTTCTCCAAACATCCTATCCAGGAGTTCACCCAGCACGTCTATACCCTCAACGGGTACCCCTACATGGTAAGCCTTAGCTCAGATCTCTTCCATTTCCCACTCGCCCCCCCACCCCCTGTAACACATGGCAGGGCATGGGCAGAAGGATAGCCATGCCCTGAGTTCCTGCTCCCTCCTGCCTGTAGATCCATCATGGAGACTGGTTCTGCGGGAAGGCTGTGGGGCTGCTGGTGCTCCATCTAAGTGGACTGGTGCTCAATGTCTACGTGACCCATGTGAGTGAAGCTGGCAGGGCTGGGACAGGCGTCCTGGTCCTGGGAGGGAGAGATGGGACTCCTCTAGTTGGGCTGGCTGAGGGTGAGGCTGGGGGCAGGTTCTTCTGAGGTTAGTGGGCAAGGTTTGCCCATTTTTTAACCAAGTATCATGCCAGGGAACAGACACATGCGTGATTTAGACCCTCAGTAGGGATGGTCAGCCTTATGCGCTATACGCTCACCTGTCTCACTCAGCTCCATGCCGAGTACAGTCGACAGAAGGACATCTACCTAACACACCGTGTGGCCCAAGCTTGGGAACTGGCCCAGTTCATCCAGTGTGTGAGCCTGGGCTTGACGGGAAGTGGGATGGGATCAGGGGTTGAGGGGTGGCCAGGGCCCCACTTAGAGGAGGGCAGAGCTGGTCAGGGAAGAACGCCTGCCTCACCGACCTGGTTCCCCCAGCCACACATGCAAGAAGGCCGATGTGGTTCTGTTGTGTGGGGACCTCAACTTGCACCCGAAAGACCTGGGCTGCCGCCTGCTGAAGGAGTGGACGGGGCTGCATGATGCCTATCTGGAGACCCGGGACTTCAAGGTGAGGACCCACCTGATTATTTCCATGCCTACTCCCCCAGCATCTTGTCTTTCTCCCCCACATTCTAGTGTGAACCACCTGTTCCTCTAGGGCTCTGAGGAAGGCTGTACCATGGTACCTGAGAACTGCTACGTCAACCAGCGGGAGCTAGAGCCATTTCCGTTTGGCATCCGCATTGACTACGTGCTCTATAAGGTCAGTCTTCTCCATGTGTCTTCACCCACCATGTCTCTGTCTTTCACCAGCTTGTGCTCATCTTCTGTCCAGCTATTCTAGTCTTAGATCACTGATGCCTGCAGAATGGGGAGAGGCCCTCAAAGATGTTTCTGGCCCTGACTTTTCCTAGGCGGTTTCTGGCTTCTACATCTCCTGTAAGACTCTTAGAACCACTACAGGCCATGATCCTCACAGTGGCACCCCCCTCTCTGATCATGAGGCCCTGATGGCTACTCTGTGTGTGAGACACAGTCCCCCCCAGCACACCCCCAGCCCTACTCATGGTAAGTCACCCCCACCCTTTCCCTGGGTCCCTACCCACCACAAGGCAGCCCCTCCACGCTGACCCTCTCTCTCCTGCCCCACTGCCCTGCCTTATTCTAGGACCAGAAGGGTCACAGTTGATCAGTGTATTAAAGGAGGCCTGGAGAGAGCTGGACCTGGGCGTGGCTCAAGCCCGCTGGTGGGCCACCTTCGCCGGCTACGTGATTGGTCTAGGGCTGCTTCTCCTGGCCTTGCTCTGCGCCTTGGCAGTTGGAGGAGGCGTCAGGGAAGTTGCCATACTACTCTGGACTCCCAGTGTAGGACTGCTGCTAGGGGCGGGGGCGGTCTACCTCTTCCACATGCAGGAGGCCAAGGGCTTATCTGGGGCTCGGGCTGAGCTTCAGCATGTGCTGGGAAGGGCAAGGGAGGCCCAGGATTCGGGCCCAGAGTCTCAGCCAGGCCTGCTCCTAGGGCAGCAGGAGGGGGATGGAACTGAGGAACAATAAAGCTTGACACTTTCGGGGCTCTGCCTTTTCCTTGTAGAGGCAGCGACTGGGGCCACAGGTCATTGTGACTGTCACGATATAGATGGTCAGGTCTCCTACATGTCTACTCTCCCCACACACCCTACCTCCCACCTGCAGGCAGCCTGAGCCTTGTCTGTGGCAGAAACATTTTTATTGTAAACACTGAGGCCCCATCCCACGCAGCCCAGATGAGCAGGGTGGCACAGTCCTGGGTTGAGGTGGTCTTCCATGTAGGGAAGAGGGCAGGCAGCCCGCCCTTTTAGCCCTGGGCCCCCGGCCTTGAGGCCAGTTCACTGAGCCTGCGTTCCTCCTGGAAGCGGATAATTTCATCTCGCTCCCTCACCACATCCAGCAGCTTCTTCAGGAGCTGTTCCTCAGCCTGACGATCAGCAGGTGTCTTTAGGGTTTCTGAAGAAGACGACAAAGCTTAGAGAACAGGGAACTGGGCAGGGAGGCAAGAAAGGCACAGCTTAATCCCAGCCTATGTGACTTTCACAATTTGGGCTTTGTTTCCTCATCTGCAAAATTGGGCCTGTCCACATGCGCGGTTTGCTCGCACTGTTAGCAGCAGCACCGTTTTGAGTCTAGGTTGAGTGACTGGTCGATACTGTATGTTGTATGTATACGATATATGTATAATTTTTACACGGAACATGGGGCTTGAACTCACGACCTTGAGATCAAGAGTCACGTGCTGGTCCAGCTGAGTCAGCCAGGTGCCCCTGCGGCAGCACCGTTTTTAAAATAAGTAATTTTAACCTAAAAGCCTAGCTGTGCAGCCCCAGCTGAACTGAAGGCCGAGTAGGGGCTTGGCGCCCCCTTCCCTGGCTTCCTCCTGAAATGCCTCAGAGGCACTCAGACCAGAGGACCATGTGCCTTGGTCAGTATCTGAGGTCATGAGGCTGTGTGAATGCCAGCCTCTCCCCCGGTCCCACCCACCTTCCTGGTTCATGTAGCCTCGCAGCTCCTGGTCCACCTGCCACTGATGCTCCTCCAGGTTCAGCAGTTTCACCCTGTGGAGGGCAGGGATCGAAGGGGCACAGCTGTCCAGGGTGCCCAAGGACCCGGCTGGGGTCTGGCTCCGGTGCCAGCTGTCCCCACCCCCTGCCCCTTACGTGAGCATGAGCTCAGCCTCCTCTGCCAGCAGACTGTTTTTCTTCTGAACGAGCTGTAGCAGCTGTTCCAGCCACTGTGCCTTTTGCTGTTCTGGGGATCCTGACGGGAATGAAGAATGGGGGAGCAGGGTCAGAAGGCCTCTAGCCAGGGTCAGAGGTGTCAGGAGCATGAGGAGTGGAGTGTGCGGGGGCAGAGGCTGGGGGCGGAGGGATGTCCTAGCTTGTCCCCCCACCCCCACCCCCACCTTTACTCACTGCTCTGGCTTCTCAAGGCCAGCTCCACCTTCATGCCCTCAGCCTCCAGCTCCCCTACAGCAGTCTCAATCTCATGTAGTCGCCGCTGGACAGCCTGAGGGGGGACAAGACAGGAGGCCCAGAGTCTTTGGATGGCTCAAGTGCAGAGCTTCAGAGAAACTCTGACCCTTTTGGAACGGCGAACCCCTAGGCCTCACCTGGGCCTTGCAGAACCGCTTCACCTCCTCCTCCCTGGCACGGCGCAGCAGAGTCCGACGCCATGTTGGGTACTTGCTCATGGTGCCTGAGTTCTTGGCCAAGGTCAGCAGAGCCTATGGTAAGGTCGGGCCAGTCAGAGGTAGGGCCTGGCCCCCTCATTGGGTAGGGGCTGCAAAAGCCATTTGGAAGGAGACAGAACTCCCCGGGCTGGAGATAGGGTAAGTTCTGGTAGAACAGACAAAGGCTTAGAGATTCTGAGAGACTGGCTCAGAGGGAGCATTCTATAGGTTTTCCTGGGGTGGGCGGTGGGACATATTTAGAGGATGTGCTGGCTTTGGTGGCCAGGTTCCTCCTCACCTGTTGCGTGTCTGAGTCCAAAGCCATGGTTCCCTCTGCCTCCTCCTCCTCTTCCTCCTCACTGGAGGGAGGACTCTCTTCCTGTTCCTGCTCCATGGCCACAACAACTGAACAGGGGAGTAGACATGGCCTGGGCCCCATGGCCTCCCTTCCCATTCCCCAGCATTCTCCTTTTAGAAATTTCAGTACCACTGACCCTGGGTGAGTGCATCTGGGCAAAGCAGTTACCTTGAGGGCTCTGGACTGGTATTCCCCAACCTACAAAGCTGCCCTCCAGGGCCTGGCGGGCCAAGGCAGAGCAGCTGCGGGGAGGCTTGGGGGGAGGTTCCAGTTCTGAGTCAGGGGTAAGCTTAAGGGAGGACAGCCGCTGTCGTTCTGGGCTGGAGAGGCGGATCAGCCGACGGGTAGGCTGGCTGGGGTTTGGGACAGGACTGGTCCCCTCCTCGGGGATGACAGAAGTTGAGGGGCCCAATGGCATGCTATTTTCATCCGGTGTGGGGAGGTCCTAGAAAAGCCACCATGTAGTTTGGTCAGTGACCTGCCCATTGTGGGGCCAAGGCCACCCCTTTAGACAAATGTGGACCCTGGTATTCATTCACTGATGCCCTTCAGTGAACAGTGTTAGGCAGTGTTCGAGACACTTGAGGTACATCAGTAATAAAAATCTGCCTTCATGCAGCTTTCCTTCTAAAGGAGGAGAACATTCAGTTACCCCCAGCGAAGTCTGCTAGGCTCGGAGAGACGCCTTTACTCTTTCCCACACCCCCCAACACACGGTTTCATAGTTTTTACCTGACTCTTGGGGCCTGGGTCAGGGCCATCCTCTTTGTGGCCTGGCTGGGGCAGGTGCTGGAAGCAGTAGAAATACCCTGGAAAGGGTAGAGGAGGGGAGCAGATATGAGATGTCGGCAGCCAGACGCCCAGATACTCTGTTGATCGGCGAGGGTAGGGCTGACGGGATTTGCTTTACAGGTGAATTTCTGCTGGCCCGGTTCCTTAGAACCCCACATTGGGGGATATGGAGGGGACAGAGAAGACTTTGAACTCAGGGGAGAAAAGTGCCGTTTTGAGCCTGTTGCTACCACCCAGGACCCCAGTTTCCCTCCAGTTTCAAGTTCCATGCCCCCAGACAGGCCCAGGCCTGCTTACCATCTCCTGGGTGCTGCCCATAGTCACCGGGCCGCAGTGTGGCCTCACAGGTGCGGCAGCGGAAGCAGTTCCGATGAAAGAAGCGGCCATCAGCACAGAGGCGTTCCAGGATATAGAGCTGTTCCCCACAGAGGGCACACAGGTCCCCGGCACCAGCCTGCACAGACCCCCAGACCACAGGGTCAGCTGGGGTCAAAGCCAGCTGCAGAGTTCTTCCTTATCCTTGAAACACCCCTTTTTGCCTTCCCCAGCCTCTGCCTGCAGACAGGGCCCCCTTTCTCACCTCCTGGGATTGGGATGGGGGTGTCGGGGGTACACCAGACTCTGGGGCAGGTGGCTCCTCAGTACTTGGGCTCTTAGCTTCTACCTAAGGATGTAAGTGTTCAGGGAGGGAGATGGAGGGGCAGGATGAGTGGCTGTTTGCAGAGACCAGAAAGATGTGAAAGAGAAGTGAGCCAGGAAGGGAACCTGGGTAGGAAAGTTAGAGAATGCAAGAGAGAACACCCAGAAAAGCAGGGGACTGCAGCCCTACATGCATTTACCTCCAGGCGCGGCTTCTTGCCACCAGTATCCTCCCCATTTTCCTGCAACAAGACCTATACTCAGCATGGCGCTCTGAACTGCAGCCCTGCCGCCATCATGAATATCCTCCCCATCACCCCAGGCACCCCCACTGCTCAGCTCCAACCCTGCCCAGACGTGCCACCTGGGCCCGGGTCCGTTGCAGGGTCCTCTGCAGTTTGCCCAGGAATAGCACAGCACTGGAGCTCCCCGGAAAGCCTTGGCTGGCAGGGCCTGCAGAGAGTGGGGGTGTCCGGGTGGACGGGGTGTCAGTGCTGTGCCTCCAGACAGCTACGGTCCAGCCCAGGACCCCACTCCCAGCTGTCCCTTAGACGGCTCCTCGCCCTCCCATCCCCCCACGCCCCCTCCCCTGCTCCTACCCTCCAGGCCACCTGGGTTGTGGGGCACGTTCTTGAAGGTGCTGTGGAAGTGGCTGAGGTATGCAATGAGGCCCAGTGGGTCACTCCCTGCCACCACTGCCTTTGCGGACAGCACAGGCGTGATGCCCAGCTCATGCTCCGCCATCCTTAGCGCCCAAGCGGTCGTTTCCAGGGCCCCCAGCCCTTGCAGCTCTGAGGGTTCCCTGTGCGACGTTGGGGAGAACAGTCAATGGGAGACCAGCACCAGACCCAGCAAAGGGGGAGAGGATGAGGAGTGAGCAGCAGGCAGGGGCTGGTGGGGCACGAAGGGAGGCTAGGGCATAAGGGGTTTATTCTCTGCACTAGACCTGCTCCCCATCTGCCCACTGACGACTTTCTGGCCTTGGGGGCCTCCAGCACTCACAAGCCTCCCTACTGAATGCATCTGACTCCCACAAGACTCAGGGAGGTGCAGTGACTTGGGCAGGTAGACCGCCGGCAAGTGGTGCACTGGCCCTCAACGGGGGCGGGGGGGGTACTCCTACACAGCGCTCTGCCCCCCGGTCCACGCTGCCGCAGAGGCATGAGAGAGAGATGGTCTGCCAGGGAGCACCGAGCCTGAGTTGAACTCACAGCAGGCTGGGCCGCAGCCGGTGCACCAGGGCGCACAGAGCCCGCCCGTCAGCCCAGGAGGAGGACAGGTCAGTGACGTGGACGCCTGGGTACCCAGCTGTCTGCTCCTGGCACCAGCGTAGCAATTCCTCCTGGGTGCCTGCCGACCCTGAGAGAGGATGCTGTGCTGTGCCCAGGGCCCTGGCTCGAAGGGAGCCCGGTCACTGGGCACAGAGGTCAGTCTGGGAGGGGCAGGCAGTGCCCATCCCTTCCGGGGGGCGCCAACTTAGTGCTCATTGAGTGGTACTACCTTCATCCCAGCTCTTTCTGGAATAAAGCGGAGGAGCGAATCAAGTGGAACCACTGCTAACCACAGAGAGGGCAGGAGGCTGTGAACTAGGGACACGGGAGGCCAGGAGCCTCAAAGGGAGGGCAGGTCTGGAGTCTGCAAGGCTGGGAGGCCTCAGCCGGCTGCGGGCTGCCACCAGAGGGGCCGTAGGGCTTGGTACCATACTGACTTATGGGCGCGCACATGGGCCCCTGCGCCCTCCGGGAGGCCCCGGACTTCCCCACCATCCTCCCTCCGCCTGAGGCTGCCACTGGGCTGATGGCTGGGGCTGGCACCACACTGGGTGGCAAATATTTTAGACAACCCGCCCCACCCTCAGCCAAGGAAGGCTTGCTCACCTGCGGCCAGCTTTCCTGCATCCGTCTTGTCACTGTTCCTCCTCACAGGCTCCTTGGCCACCACGTCATACAGGTCTCGTACCTAAGGCAGCCCCCTTCAGGTCTCCAGACAGGCTGACCACCCGCCTCAGCCCATGGGTAGGGGTCTGCCCTGGAGGAGTTCTGGTGGGTGCCAGGGGGTCTGACCTGATTGGGAGTCACAGCCCGGAGGTTCAGGGTGGGGTAGCGGGTAGCTGGGTCCAGCCCGTACTGGGCCACATTGCGGTGCATGTTTTCCGGGGAGGTCTGTGAGAGGAGCTGGTACAGGCTCTCTCTGAGGGAGGAAGTGCGAGGGAGGGCAGGGGCACACGTGGGAGGACACCCATCAGGACCCACCCCTTGAGAACCTCCAGGCCTTTCTTTCTTCTCTCACCCCTGCCCCGTCTATTCACCCAGCATCCCACCCTCTTCCTGATCCTTGTCCTATTTCTAGCCCTGCCCTCCCCACCCCCCAACTTGGGCCTCACCGCTCTGCCAACACTTCTAGGGGCCCAGCACCCTCTGCCCACCGCTTCACCATCCAGGCGGCATCAAAGGCTGCCAAGAAGCCCCGAGCCACCCCTGTGCCCAGGGGCCAGAAGGGCTGTAGGATCAAAAAGATAGGAAACAGTTCAATGAGAGTCCAACAGGAGCGCCCAAGCCCTGATGCCCCCTAAAATCACAGCTGATGGGGTCTAACACCACACCAAGCAGCCCTCAGCTCCTCCCCGCAACCAGCAAACCTTTTCACCCCCTCCTTTACCAGGAGGCAATCTTCCTCCCCGCAACCATGGAACTCCTGCACTTCTTTACAAAGAGTTCCTGTTTCTGGAAGCCCCAGGAAGCTCAACCTCTCCCCCCCAGTCAGAGAGCCCTAGCCCCCTTACCTCCACCAAGCAGTCCCCCACCAGCCCCAGCAGCAGGCGGGCGCCGTGCTTCTCCTGCACTCGAGCAGAGCTCTCTGCCCGCATCATGCTTGTGAAGTCAAAGGCGGAAATGTCAGGCCGCCCGTGGGCATCCCGGGCAAACTCCAGCTTCCCAAGCTTGCCATGGGTGGCAAAGTCAGCCGCGGCCCGGACGAAGCGCTGCAGAGCCTCGGGCACCACATTGGCACTGCCCAACAGCCGGTCGATCTCCGGCCAGTCCTACAGGCCAACAGAGCAGAACCCACAGGGTCAGCCGGGCTGGACTAGAATTTGAGCACCTGCCTCCCATCCTCCAGCCCCTTCCTCGGCACCGCCCCAGCCTCTGCTGCCTGGGCTCCCAGGCCCCACCCTGCCCCCAAGGCCTAGGACCATTGCTGTTAACGGTGCACTTTCTCTGGACAAGTCCTGAACTTCTCAGCCTCAGTTTCCCCATCATTTAGAGATGACATACCTAACTTCTCAAGGTATTCATGAGAATTTAGGTGAGAATATGCACATAAAGTTCTCAACACAGTACCTAGCACAAAGCAGGTTTTCAACTAGTTCATTCAGCAAATATTTACTGGGAGCTGACTACACTCAGGTACCATTCTGGGCCCTGGAAATCGTCAGCAAGCAAAAAGGACGAAGAGACAAAACCCCTGCCCTCGCAGAGCTTACATATGTAGCTCTGTGGCTGGTACCATTTAGCCTAGAATATGATTCAGGCTGCCATGTAGACCCCAGGGGAGAAGAGCTTGTTGAGATGGAGAAAATGTCAGGGCAAAGGCAGAAGAGGATAGGCTCCTTTCACACCAGGGCGAGACACTGTCCAGAGCTGGCCTCTACTCCCTGAGGCCCAGGCCCACCTGACGCAGCACCCCCAGACGCAGCAGGCACTGCTTCTTGGCTGTCATCACAAAGTAGTGGGTGTCATCCTTGTAGTACACGATGTTCTCCAGATCGATGCCTGGGGAGGGCAACACCAGGGGAGATGAGTCTCCTCATTCCATGTCACCTCTCCAAACACTCAGCCATGCCTGATCTGGGATCACAGCTTAGACTGCGGTGGGTGCCCCTCACACAGGGGCCCAGGAGCTCTGGTGGCATGATGGGTCCTCTGTCTCAGGCCCAAGGGCGGAGGGGGAGGAACCAGCCTAGAGTCAGCCAGAGGGAGGGGAGATCCTGGAGAGGGGGTCCTGACCTGTGGCTTTGAGCAGACTCTGGAAGAAGCTCTGGTTGTAGATCCTGGCCACGCCGCTGATCTCAGGCACCTGCGTCTCTTCCACTGTGCGTCCATTCACGAAGTTGACCGTGATGCCAATGGCTAGTTTGCCACGCATTTCTCGCACCGTGAAGCCTAGAAGTGGGGGCAAGCGAGGGTAGTCGGTATCAGCAAGAGACTGAGGGGCATGATGGCCTAGAAAGGCATAGGAGGAGACTAAGATGCTGGCTTCTTGGAAAGAAGGGATCACTCACCTTCAGGGACGAATTTACCTCCAGCAGCAGAGATGAGAACATCAAATTCATAGTTGGCCAGTTGGGCTGGGGGGCTGGGCTGGAGCTGGGCACGCCAGCCACTCCCTGGGGCAGAAAGTGTGAGAGGCACAAAGGTGTCGAAGTCTGAAGGAGCCTCTCCATTCCCAGGACAAGCCAGGGAAACAAGCACAGAAAGCCCTTTGCGGTTGACAGTTTAGCTAGCAATGACACACTGTCTATCAACTTACGCCTTCACAGCAGCTGTGGAAAGTAGGTAAGGAAGGACATATTTTACAGATGCTCACAATGAGGCTCAGTGTGGTTTGCACAAGGCCACACTATTGCAAAGGGCTCCGAATCCCACAGAGTCCCTTTTTCTTCCCTTTTTTCTTCCACGAGCCAAATATCCTTAGCAGCTGGGGGTCTCAGAAGCAGAGAAGTACTTACCCTTTTTGGGAGGGGGCTGGAGGCCGGTGAAAGTGATGCCCCAGTGAATTTCCACCCCGAGCAGTAATACCACTTTCAACAAAAGCAACTGAAGCTGCCGGATGCCTGGAAGGGAGAGGAGATTACAAACAGGGACCCCAGGGCTGCACAGGGCCCCCAAGCACCCGTGTGCTCCCAGTCAGAGGTGGAAGAATTCTCAGGGATCACTCAGTTCCACTGCCCATTTTACAGATGAGGAAGCTGAGTCCTGCAAGTCACCTGGCTAGGTCACCTGGCTCATCCACTCTGCCCCCTTGGAGGTCCCAGCAGCCCCCCACTGGCCCCTCTAGGCTACCACATGGTGCTCACTGATGTGGTCCAGGGTGCCTGTGCAGAATCGCCCATAGAACTTCTTGGCGCCGAGGGCCCTGAGATCGTGAATGGTGAAGGGCCAGAGGTGCAGCACGTTGTGGCGGGAGAACTTGGTGCGCTTCTCCACCAGCACCACACGGGCCCCCAGCAGGGCCAGCTCCACCGCAGCCCGCAGCCCGCAGGGCCCGGCACCCACCACCAGGCACTGCGAACACACACATGGCAGTATGGGCATGGTGTCCCGTCTCCCCGCTCTGGTTCCCACCTAGCCGCTTTGGCTCCCACCCAGCCGCTCAAGCCCTGTCCCAGGCAGCATGTGTCCACCTTGGTGTTGGGGCAGGCCCGGCCCTGCTGGTAGACTGGCTGGCCTGCTCGCTTGTCCAGCTTGGCCCACAGCGACTTGGCACTCCAGTAGTTGAGCTGGGCCTTGATCTTTTGGTACTGGGGCAGCCCCCCACCAGGCTCTAGGCCCAGGGCCTCGCATAGGCCCTGGAAGCTGCTCAGCACATCCTGGCACAGCTGGGCCTGCAGGAAGCTCTCAAAGTGGACATGCGCTGGGTTGGTGGAGGTGGGTGAAGCCATGGAGGCCTCGAGGCTCCCAGGCAGGGAGCAGCTGAGCAGAGGCAGGCAGCTGCTGGAGAGGAGGGAAGAGAAGGGGAAGAGGCTGGAGAAAGGAAGAAAGGAAAAGGATGGGGAGGAGAAGAGAGCAGGCTGATGTCCCCAGGGGGCTCTGGGTCCACCCCTGACTGGCCCTGCTCCTCTCTCCCAGCCCACTCCCGATCTGCTCCAGAAACAGCCTCTAGTCCTTCACTCCCAAATGAAATCTGCCAAATTTGGAAGTGAACAATCAGCAGTCTTGGGCACAGCGGGGAGGAGGGAAGACAGGGAGTCCCCAGCTCAGCTTCCCTGTCCAGGGAGCTCTGAGCTCCCCTCCATCTCTGGGGCACTAGGAGCAGGGATGCTTACCCTGCCTTGATGGGGCCCGGGAAGCTGGGCCTGGGAGAGGGTCTCAGAAGTGCAGAGGGCAGGCAGCCCAGGAGGGGAGCTGTCCTTGAGGGGCAGACCTGGACTGACCCAATACCTGCCATCCCAGCTGCTGGGCACACATCCTGTCCCCTCTCCCCCCACGCCTCCCTGTGCGGACACCCCTTGAGGACCCCAGCGCCACACTGGGCGTGGGGTGCGTCTCATGCCGGGAGCAAAGCTGTCCTCCAGAGCACCCGTGATTGCCTCCCGAGGTAGAGGAGCAGACAGTCTCCAGCTCCCTAGGGTCCACTTCCCACCCCCCACACCACCTCAACAGGCTGTCGGAGGATGTTGCGACTGACTAGCGTGACGGAGACTGGGTCTATTTCTGACTCACTGTGGTCAGAGCACTTCCCCTGTGACTGGCGGCTGCTCCGGTGGGCCTGGGAGCGGTCGAGCGGGGGACGACAGTCGGGGTTAGCTGCTCCCGGCTTCCTCCCACTCGCAGCGACGCCCCGCCCCGGCCCCTGGGCGCCCCGCCGCGCTCTCCCAGGAATCTCCCGACACAAGGCCTCCCTTTGTCCCCTTCTCCCTCGCTCGAGCCCCCACGCAACTTGAGGGGTGTCGAGGGGGGCCTCTCACGGTGGAACTGGGAAAAATAAGAGAGTGTCCACGGGGTAACTCGGTGGCATCGCTGGGGCAGGTCCTTGGAGCTGACCCCCACGCGCACTCGGCCACCCCACCGGTCCCGGCCGGAGCCCGGCGGGCCTGGCCGAGGACGGAGGAGACTAAAGTTACCCGCTGCGGGTCACCTGGATGCGGGCAGCCGAACATCAGGAAGGGCAAAGGTCTCTCTAGAGGGTTCGGGGAATGGAAGGAGGAAAACCTCCGTGAAGGGGTAGAGAGGGGCGACTCAGCCTGGAAAGGCCAGGACAAAGGATGTGCGAGTGGGGCGCAATGTGGAAGGATGGAGAGGAAGCTGGACCACTGGCACGGGAGTTGGGGTGGGGGTTGGACGTCCACGCTCTGGACGGGAAAGTCTGGAGAGAGGCTGAGCAGGCGAGGGGAGACGGGCCGGACCCGCCAGGCGGAGTTCCCGAGCCCCGGGGACCGCGTTTCCCCGGAAGCGAGCCCCCGACCCCAGCCCCGGCCCCCGCGGGCAGGGGCGCGCAGCCCGCGCAGCTAAGAGGACTTACCCGGCCTCGGGCGAGCGGGGAGGGGCCGCTTCCTGCCCCGCCGGCGTCTCAGGCTGGGCGCGTGGGGGAGGGCGGGGGCGGACGAAGGGGAGGCGGCGGAGACGCGGAGGGAAAGCGGCCGACGCGGGGCGGTGCGCCGGCTGCGCCCGGGCGGGGAGTTCGGCCGGGTGTGGGCTTCGGCGCCCAGCGCGGGGCCCGCGAGGCTTTATTCGCGCCTCATTAGCATCTCATTACCCCGCGATCCCGGGCTCGGGGCAGCCCCAGGGCCGCCCACGTCTGCTGGGTGGTGCCCGAGGGCGTGGCGCTGCGGACGCCTTGTTCCGCTTGGGGGGACCGAGGAGCCCGGGGTCCCGGACGCCCGGCGCCCGACGGCACAGCGCGGCCCCCGGCTGCATCCCGGCACCCGAGTCTGCGTCCCTAGCCCATCCCGGGCGGGCGAGGCCACCCACTCCTGCGCGGTACCAACTCTGCGAGCCGCTTCCGAGCGCCGGGCAGAGGGGGCGCTCGGGCTGGGCTAGAAGTTTGCAGAAGCTGGCGGGTCCGTAGGTGCTCTCTTCACCTCTCCTACCAGGCGATCCACGGCCCGGCCCGGGCTCCCCTGCGACAAGTCTGCCCCTAGACCCGGGCTGAGGGCAATGGGCACGGATTAAAGTTCTGGGAACTTGGCAGTCGGCAGCTTCCACAGCGGCGTGAGAAGTGAGAGGGCAAGAGGGTCTTGGT
>ML110139.1:0-66072 GCA_003697995.1 Taxidea taxus jeffersonii | reverse complement strand
GGGGGGCCTCCCTCTCCCTCTGCCTCTCCCCTCTGCTCATGCGCTCGCTTGCTCACAGGCATGCTCTCTCTCCCGGGTTCTTGCTCTCTCAAATAAATAAAAAAATCTTTAAACAACAACAAAAAAGCTCTCCTAATGTGGTACATTAGTGACAATGATTTTAGATATACAGCGTGTGTGTATATGTTATATATATACAATATATATTACATTATATATATATTACAGCCAACAAAAGCGTTTGTTGCTTAGTTGTGTGCAAAGAATTTGAAAGCTAGATAAACTATCACAGTGACATTCCTGCATCTTTTAGAGGTCATTCCTCAACATCTGTTGTTTACAAAAAGCAAGGGGGATTTTTTCGGGTCATTCCTCCAAGCCTGCTGTTAAAAGAGTAAGACCAAGAGTTTTCTTTCAATTCTTAAGAATTTAGGCTTATTTCAGTCTGAAAAGTGAGGATAACAGTTCACCTCAATGCTTAACAAATGAGAGCATTTTGGGGGCTCAGCTGGTTAAGTGTCCAACTCTTGGTTTTAGCTCAGGTCATGATCTCAGGGTTGTGGGATCAAGCCCCGCATCAGGCTCCAAGCTGGGCGTAGAGCCTGCTTAAGATTCTCTCTCCCTCTGCCCCTCCCCCAACTCCCCTGCTCACATGCTCTCTCACCCTCTCTCTCTAAAAAAGAAAAAAAAAAAAAGCCTGCCCTAAATGGAAAACATCCTGTCAGGAGTTTGAAAAAGAGGCTCACAAAAGCTCATGTTAAGACATTTTCCTGTTAGCAGTAACTTTCACCCAATAGGTAAATTTCTGTTAAGCTTTAAACCAACAGTAGTAAAATACTAATATTAATATGGTAATCATCTCCATAAGACAAAGACTGTGTACCTTTTATAATTATTGTTTTATGTAAAAAGTTTGTGTGCTGAAATGTCAGACACAGATCAATTCTTAAGTAAGCTCTATGCCCAACGTGGGGCTTGAACCCACGACCCCCGAGATCAGCTGTATGTATGCTCAACTGACTGAACCAGCCAGGTGCCTCAGATTCTCAATTTTAGTCAAAAAATTTCCTATTACATCAAGCAGATCATATGTAAATAGGAATCCAGCTTAAAGTATCAAAAGACTAGTGATGCAAAGCCCATCTGGTAGAAGCAGTGTAGTGGGCTCAGCTGGCCCTGTGCATCAGTCTGGCTTTGCCAATTACTATGTGACCTTGGGCAAGAGACTTCATCTGTTTGGGCCTCAATGTTCTCATCTGCAAAATAGGCACACTGCGTACCCCTTGGTAATGTCACGAAGATTAAGTAAAATAAGACTGTGCTTCAGACAGGGTATAGGTGCCTCCCAGACACCGCTTCTCTCCTCATTCCAGATGTGTGTTATCATGGGCTGAACCGTGTCCCCCACCAAATTCATGGTGATGTCCTAACCCCCAGCACCTCAGAATGTGACTGTTTGGAGACAGGGCCTTTAAAGAGGCAACTAAGTGAAAATGTGGTCGTTAGGATTAGGGTGGACCTGCATCCAGTAGTGACTGGTACCCTAAGATTAGGACAAAACACACAGGGGGAAGACCATGTGAAGACACAGGGAGGAAAGGAGGTCAGGAGGCCTCAGAAGAAAGCAACCCTGCCAACAACTTGATCTTGGACTTTTAGCCTCCAGAACTGAGAAGATATATTTCTGTTGCTTTAAACCATCCAGCCTGTAGTATCTGTCACGGCAGCCCTCGCAAGCCAACAGGGGGTTGAGGGGTCACGACTGGGGGGGGTCCCTGGAGTTCCCGAACCGCAGGCTGCTGTGTAAGTCCTACACTGTGCGCCATGACACAGGAGAACGTGGAGAAGCACTAAGATAAGATACAGACCTACCACACTTGGCTTCACTCCCAGCCCGTAGTAAAGACTCAGTAAGTGGCAGACGTTATTATTCAACTTATGAAAACCTAAATGTAAGCATCTATAATGAGAATATCACTATATTCTTCAGCATTGTTTAACTGGTTGCTCACAACACTTAGAATCCCAGGAACCAAGTGCATAAAATAGAGTAGAGGTAGAAAGTTTCAAGAAATAGATGTAGGGGTGCCTTTCTGGCTCAGTCGGTAGAGCATGTGGCTCTGAACCTCAGGGTCATGAGTTCAAGCCCCCTGTCTGGCATGGTCCTTAAGTACTTAAAAAAAAAAAAAAAAGCAGCAGATGCAATCAAATGAATAAATAACTCATTTTGAGGGTGGGAGCTCCAGTCTTTCCAAGGCTAGCCCTCAACTAAGAGCCCTCCACCAAAGATTCATTTTTGAAAGGGAGAATGTGCATTTCAGTAAACCAAAGCATAATATTCTATTTCCTATGAAGCACAATTTGTATTTCTGCAATTGTTAAAACAATTTAAAAAACCGTACAAGTTTAGTACAAAATAAGTTGTGAAACACTGAACCGGCAATTTCTCAAAGAAACATTTTTATGTACATGACATTTACTTTGGGTACAGAGGCACTGAACTTTAGAATTTGGGACTTCAGAGGGCAGAATGCATATCTGGGACACAAAAGAGAGTGTACATTTATTAAAGCTCTCATTTCCTCCTCTCCCTTTGACAGCTGGTCAAACAAACCAGAACTCCGACAGAAGATACTTTTATGGCTGAGACTGGCTCTCAAGTTAGAAACAGGTACGCCTGTGTCATACACAACAGAACCCACTAGCCACACATGTGGCTATCAAGAACTCACAATGTGGTTGGTGTGACTGAGGAACAGGTGGTGGGGTTTTTTTTTTTCAGTATTTTTTTTTTTAGTCATCTCTTTGCTCAACGTGGGGCTTGAACTCATGATCCTGAGATCAACGGTCACATGCTCTTCTTCTGCCTGAGCTGGCCAGGTGCCCCGGGTTTTAATTTTAATATAAATTTAAACCAGTAATCACTTCAGTTATTGAGAAAAAATTAAGTATATCTGCAACTGTCTGTGAATCTAGGTTTTCAATTATAAATTGTATGAACTCTACATACACATCACATGTGTCCAAAGAACATTAGCATCCAAACTGATTGTGCACTAAGTGGAAAATATATACCAAGTTTTGAAGACTTAATATGACAAAAATATAAAATATCTCATTAATGTATTTTTAAGTTGATTATATGCTGAAATGATATTTGGCACATGCTGGATTAAATCATTTTATTCAAATTAATTTCACCTTGTTTTTAATGCAGTACTAGAAAATTTAAAATTACATGTGTCCCACATTCTATTTCTCCTAGTGCAGAGGTAGACTGACACAAAGCTAGTTAAGCTTGACTTATGTGACCATATTTCCTGAATAAATCTCCAGCTCTCCAGAGTGAGTAGTTAAAAATTCATTTACGTTAATACCATGTATCTCCAGCAGAAACCAGGGGCCAGTAAGCTTTGAAAAGCTCATAAAAACTTTGCATTTTAAGAATAAGGTTAAAGTAGATAGTTTAAATGACCAAGAACCTGAAATAGCATTAAGGTCATAACTGTATTTGTAAAAATTTTATCTTGGGGGACGCCTGGGTGGCTCAGTTGGTTAAGCAGCTGCCTTCGGCTCAGGTCATGATCCCAGCGTCCTGGGATCAAGTCCCACATCGGGCTCCTTGCTCAGCAGGGAGCCTGCTTCTCTATCTCCCTCTGCCTCTACCTGCCACTCTGTCTGCCTGTGCTTGCTCTAACAAAACAAAACAAAACAAAAAAATTTTATCTTGGCTCTACTCAGGGGTGATTTAAACATTACCTTGGCTGATATATGTTAAGATACACATTTTAGAAATTTTGTGAATTATGTATAATCAAATCTAATTTGGCAAATATGTGGGGAAAAAATGCTTTCATCTTTCCTCAAACCTGAAGAAATGTATTACCTTAACCTCTAAAAAAACATTCTTGATTCAGATAGAAATCAAAGATGTCTAAAGCAAGAAAGTAACTGATCTCAAGATCCTGTTCATTTTAGGATAGATTAACCCTACTCTCCACCAGCATTATGTTAACTTAGATGTACTAGTGCCCATCCTCTTTTCTCTAAAATCTTCTATCCATTCACTTGAGAGAAAGCAATCAAAGTATTCAAAAAGTACACTGGGCTTGAAAACCTAAGCCACACATAATTTCAACTTTTGACAATTAAATTTAAAATTATACCACAATTATAGACAGGTTATTAAGGCTCTGAGGTTCAGATTATCTTTAAGATTAGGTGAAGATGTTTACTTTTTAAAACGAGGTGTTCATTTTGTGAGATTTAACCTACTTGACAATAAAAATAGATTATAAGGTCCCATCTCCAGAAAGTTATCAGACACAATATACAGATCACTTTCAGGATCAATTAGAATTCAGTAGAGTATACTTGACACTTAAATTACATTGAATAAAATCTTATATTCCAGGATAACGGAATCTTAACTTCATCAAACAAGTATCACTGCTGACAAAAATTCAGAATTTATGGGCTGAATGTCTTGATCCAATTTCATTAGACTTTTAAATTAAATTTTCAATAACCTGCTTTTAAAAAATATGTAAATCCAAAAAATATATAAATCCATGTTTCCCAGAAAAGCTGAGTTTAGAATTTTTAAAATAATCCTGTACCTTTTTTGACTTTATTATATTCATTTTGAGTTACAACAGACTTTCAGTTTCTATGTCTTTGAATCTCCCTTAAATATGACACGAAGAGCCCAATGTATCACACAGAGATTAAATGTTGACAATGACTCCGTCTTAGGGAATTAGAAGACATTAGAAAGACAGATTCTCCAAGGTTGTCATCTGTCACATTCAGCCCTGACTTACCTTAGAGAAGCAACTGTGATGCCTACGAGAAATAAAGAGGTGGAACATTCTACCAAATTCAACCAGTATGGGGCTTCCTTTGTTCTAGAAAAGCTAACTGGAAAGGTCAGCAAGGCCATATAACCTGTGGACATTCAAGACTTCGAGACTAGTTTGGTGCCCCCAAATCAAAATTACCCACGACTTTCAGAGATGCCGAGGAAAATGAAGACCGATCATCAACATCGAAGGCTAAATCCAGATCAGGACTGCACACAAGACACGAAACGCACATCTTGCGGCCTGGGTGGATAGCGGGAGGGCTGTCAGCGAGCGGTCCCAGGACCCGAAGGCTGCATGCGGAGCGGGTCAGCCTGCGGTCCTCGGACGGAGGGGAAGAGGTCCAGGGATAGAAGGCGCGTCCAGGTCTGGTCAGCTCCGGTCTGGGCTCAGCGGGGCGGACGGGGGCACGTGGGCAGCCGGCGGGGGCACGTGGGTGGCGGGCGGGGCCGGCGTCAGCGGCAGGTGCGGCGCAGGGTCCGGCGCACCTGCCAGGGGCAGCTCCGCGGTCTGCCCCCGCTGGGCGTGCAGATGCTCCAGGGTTTCCTTGGAGAGCGTGATTACGTGCACCGGCTCGGTCTGCGCTGGCTCCAGCGGGCTCTCCATCACGCTGAGGCCCTGCATGTGCTCCGTGGGCTCCTGCGGGGCGGAGAGAAGGAAGTTCTGCAGCGGCTGCGGTGGCTGCGTGAGCAGGGCCAGGTCGGCAGCCTGCTCGGCCGCCAAGTTCGGAGAGCCCTCCGCGGCGACGATGCTGATTCCCTGGCTGGGGCCGGGCATGAAGTTGATGTTGTGTACAGAATTGGTGACGAGAAGCTGGATTTCCTGCTCTCCAGAGGCCGCGAGCTGATACGGCTGCAGCTGGAGAATATTCCTGACCTCCTCAGTGTTAGGACCGCCGGGGGCATCTGACGCGGGCTTCTCTTTGCTGTGGATTTTCAAGTGAGCCTTCAGGTTGTCCAAGCGCGCGAACTGCAGGTTACACTCCGGGCAGGAGAAAGGCTTTTTGCCCGTGTGCAGAATGCAGTGTCTCCTCTTGGCACTGGAGTCCGAGAAGGACTTGCCACATATGCCACAGGAGTAGGGCTTCTCTCCTCTACAAAAAATACACAGTGGACTTTAAGAACAGCTCTGTTTATTCCTTCCTGAGTATTTAGGGAGAAGAAGTCAAGAGTAGAGGAAAAGGAACTCAACTGGGAGTCATAAGTCATGGGTTCTTCTGCTAACTCAAGGAGTCAGAGCAAGTCACCACTTCTCAGGGCTTTCCGTTTCTAACCCTAAAGGAAAAAGGCGGGGATGCTGAGAAAGGGTGGTGGGTGGGGCTGGGCTACATGTGATAACATTTTATGATTCTGTAGTCTGTATTTTAGATAAGAAAGCAAATATTTATATATTAAACATAAAGTTCCTTTTTGTTTTGTTTTCATCTTCATGGCCAACTTTTAGATTCTTGTGGCCAAATTTAAGTATATGGGACTGACTTCAATATTGAAAACTTGAGTAGGGGGCCTGGGTGGCTCAGTCAAGTTAAGCTTCCCACTCTTGATTCCCACTCAGGTCATGATCTCAGGGTTGTGAGATCGAGCCCTGTATTGGGGCTCCTCGCTGAGTGTGAAGCCTGCTTTAGATTCTCTCTCCCTCTACCGCTCTCCTCCCCCTACCCCCAGCTCCTTCCCTCCCTCTCTCTCCTTCTCTAAAAAAAAAAAAAATCCAAGTCGAGTCACCCTTAATTATATGTCTTAGAAGAACTACTGAATGAAATCTGGAAGTTCTGTGAACAAAAACATTTATTCAGAAAAAAAATTTTTTTTTCCTCCTGCTGCCCACCCCCTGAATATTTATTTTTAACTGAAGATTTAAGCTTTGGATCAGCCCTCAGCACAAAATAAAAATTCAAGAAATGAAATCAGTAATGCAAACTTTTGCTGGCCAGAACCAGCTTTCCTGATTTTTGCCCAAGTGACGAATTGCTTTATTTAAAAGGTAAAATATAGGAAATCACACTGAAAGTTCTACCCATGTAATAATTTGGGGAAAACGACTGTGTAAGTAACATATGTCATCTGACCGAACACCAGGGTTCAATGAGGATTCCCATACAAGAAAAAAATATCTGTAAAACTTTACCTATGGATTCTGATGTGGGTCTGAAGAGAACTCTTTGCTGTGAAAGATTTGCCACAGATTTCACAGGTAAATGGCTTCTCACCTAAAAAAGGGACAGCATTTAGAAATATACATCCAACATAAAGCAAAAAGCAATCACAGTTTCACAATATTAAGAGGAAAAAAAAAGGCAATACCACTCGATTCCTTGATGAGCATGAATGAATGAAGTCCTTACCAGGCACCTACTGTGTACCTAAGCACTGTGTGCTAAGTGCTAAAAGGATACAGAGAAAGTGTAAGATAGGGTTCCTTCCCTTAAAACCAGAAACAACGAGGAACACGATTATACATGGGACACAAGAGAACACACTACATTTACTCCCTCACGGTCCACCCTGAGATGACAACTCTCACACCGGACCTTCTTGGGGATACGGGCGCACGGGGGTGACTTGCACGTCATTCACATTTATGTCTGCCCCGCAAGGTACCCAGAGTCTGACCGCTTCTCACCACCTTCACTACCACCCCGTCTCCCTGCAGCAGCAGAACGGGTCTGCCCACTTCTGTCCCAGCTTCCCTGTTGTCCACCATAAACGCGGCGACCACAGTGACCCTGCAGGCAGTCCGATCATTTCACACTTCTGCTGCAAACACTCCAAAGGCTCCCTGTTCCCACCCGGAGATAAAAGCCAAAGCCCTAGGCCCACAAGGCATTACGTATCTGTCTGCCCACCCCTAAGCTTTTCTAACCTCACCAGGTACTCTCCCTTGGTTCACTGCTCAGCCTCCCAGGCCTGATGGAGAGTCACCACACACCCCTCCCCGAGCAAGCCCCGTGTGGTGCTCCTGCACCCAACACCCCTCCCCCAGCACATGTCACCTAGGGAATTCCCAGTGTGGTTCACCCTCTGTACTGACTTCAAGTCTCTGCTCAAATGTCACTTTCCCAGCATGGAGGCCTCACCACCACCGAAAGCACTGTCCTCCCCTCCCGCCTCCGGGGCCAACAGTCTTTAGTCCCCATCTCCCGTGCGTGCTCCCACAGTGCTAGCCCCACTTCGCAGGCTGTCCGTGTTCTTTCTCATCCATCTCTCCGGTTCTCAGGAGGAGACTTCGTGGGCTTGTCCATTCCCACTACCCCTGTGCCTGGAATCAGGCCCGGCACATTGTCCCAGGAATCCCTGATGAATGAATGCATTTCCCAAGGTGGAAACGAAGGCCCACGCAAAACGTGGCTGCTCCAGACTCCACGAGGAACTCATAAAGCTTCGACAACCGTTTCTTCGGCATTAGTCTGTACGCCACGCATACGCCCGACAGACTGTCCCGTCCTCCGGAAACCGAAGTGGTCCTCATGCAGGCGAGGGATTATGCATTTGAAGAAAAGAAAGAACAAAATCCCACTTAACCAGGTAACAGCCGCGGGTCGGCACAGTTGGAAGCGCGGCTTCCCTTTCACAGCCTCTGCTGGAAAATTGACGCCAGGCAGCTCTCCAAGCTCCATCCGGGCACAGCACGCCGGTGCCAGCTTGGGTGAGTCGGCATCTCCGCATCACCTCAGAAGGTGAAAGCCAGGCCACCGCCGTTCTCCTCCCTAGGCTTCCCAAACCAGAGCCGGGGCCCACGCCGATGCCGGTGTATGTGCTCCCTTCTCCAGATGCAAAGACTGAGGACCTGCTTGTCGGGTCAAGGTCTGTTTCGGAAACATACTAACGGTGTTCGCCCTACCATTCGGTGCCATCTGGGTTGACAACATCTCAGAAGTCTTTCTGTTTGCAAGTGTTTAAAATCATGGAAGTTCTTTCCAGGAACATACAGGCCCTCAGAATCTACCTGGACCGGGCCACTTGGGACTACTTCCAAGGCCACCACACTGTGCAAGCCCCAGATTACTGCAACAGCCTTCGAATGGGTCTCTCGGCCCCTGGCTCGCCCCACCCCACTCGGAAGCCGGGATGATCCTATACAAATTCTAAGTCATACCACCTTGCTCGGAACAAAATCCAGTCTTCACTGTGGCCTCCGGCGTTCTGAAGCCTGAGGGCGCACCAGGATCACCGAGGACATTTTTACACCTAGCAGTTCTGAGGCTCTACCCCCACTTAATTCACTCAGAATCTCTGGGGTCGGGGCCAGGCTTTTTCTTTTTTAAAGCTTCTTAGTCAGCCACTCGACCAAGAAGCCCTGTTACACACACTCCAGTTGCCTCTGCTGTGCCCCTACCCGAAGCCTTCCGACGCCTACGGGCCTGGCTCAGGCTCAGTCACGACTGCCTTCTGGCAGTTCTCTGGCAAGCTGGAAACTCTTGTGTCTCGGGGCTTTGCACCTGCTGTTCCCTCTGTGTGGGATGCTCTTCCCCTGGGCAGCCGCAATGTCTGTCTCACTCCCCAGAGCGCCAGAGCGTTCAGATCTCTATCCAAGGTGTCCCCTCATCAGTAAGGCTTTCTCAGACACGTCCCCATGGAGAAGGGCAGCTCCGCTTCCCACATCCTAACCCTCTTCCCCCTGCATTTAGTCCTCCATGGCCCCAGGCCCCACCTAACATGCCAAGTAGTCATTGCCCTTTGTCTTCCCTGGCCTGCGGTGGGGGACAGAGCAATGCCTGGGACCCAGTAGCTGTTTTGCAAATACGGTGTAAACAGGTGAATTAAATGTCATAGAACCTATTAGTGATAACGTCCGCAGAAAAATTGTAGAGAGATCCCTTTTCATAGAACTCCTACCCTATGAGCCACTTATTTTAAGAAAACAAACTACGTTTAAGGAGAAGAACTTGTGTTTACCAAAAAATGTCCAAAGCAGTGTAAGTTAATCTGATATATAATTTTAGGAAACAATTTAACTGAATCATTAAAGAACCAAACTGTAAGAGGAAGCTTTTCTTAGAAAATCTAACAGGTTCATTTGTAAGAAGTGCTCCTTACCAAAAGGTCTAAAAGACCCACACTTTTCCTTTGCTGTTTCTTTTTCTTTTTTAAGATTTTATTTATTTATTTGACGGAGAGAGAGAGAAGACACAGCGAGAGAGGGAACACAAGCAGGGGGAGAGGGAGAAGCAGACTCCTGCTGAGCAGGGAGCTTGACATGGGGCTGGATCCCAGAACCCTGGGATCAGGGCCTAAGCCAAAGGCAGATACTTAACTACTGAGCCACCCAGGTGCCCCTCTTTGCTGTTCTTAAATGAAAGAATTTGACCTGCCTCCTCTTTATCCCTGAAGCTGATTTTTCTAGAGGTGGCGATGCTTAAGTTTTAAGTACGGGTTTTGGGGAACAAGTGGGAAAATGCTCGGTGCTTATGCTACCTTTGTGTTTGTTTTACTTTCTTTTCTTAAAAAAATTATCTCAATAATCTTCAGCCCTGAAGAACACTGAGAGTGAAATACAGAACCAGACTCAGATTTGTACTATTTTGTGGTATTAAATGGATTTTCTTTTTTTCTTTCTTTTTTTTAAAGTATGCTCCACAGCCAGTGTGGGGCCCAACTAGGGACTTGAACTCACGACACTGAGATTAAGATCTGAACTGAGATTAAGAGTCAGACACTCAACCGACTGAGCCACCCTGGCGCCCCTCAAATGAATTTCCATGCAGGAACAGTGCTCAGTAAGCCATCTTTGTGTTGCTAAGAAACAGGGATGGGATCTCCCCATAGAATGGTGTTGACAGCCTTCCACCTTGGGCTTTTAAATGGTCATCTAAAATTCCCACCCAATTTATAATAAATGGAGCCTGAGGAGGGGACACCTTCTCATCCCTCTGCAAACATGACGTATACCAGAAAGGAAGGCCGAGATGGGAGTTTTATTACCTGTGTGTGTTCGTAGATGTTTCTTTAGCTGAGACACATCCATGAACTTGCGATGGCAATGGTTGCATTCCGGTAATGAGTGGCCTTGTCGCAACAATAAAAAAAGTGTCAGTGCATGTATGCGCTCTCTCCCTGCATTTCTTCAGTGATTTGTGTTAAAGCACTGCCCTGAAAAATAATCACTTTAAATATGGTACCTTAATTAAAACAACAACAATTTTTTTTATTAATTTGGGAACAGGTAATATTTTCCTATGCATTGCAACTCACTGCTTCCCCAGGAGAGCTGGGCCCCTTCCAATCTCCCTAAAAGTAATTTTTTTTTTCCTCTGAAGCATGGGTGTGACTGTGGCCAACTGACTCCAGTGTCACTCCCAACCCCTCATTTACTTCTTATCAGTTGGCAGGGGAGAAGAAGCTAAGTAGGGGAGAGCCTGAACTGACAGCTATGGGGTGGGGATATTTCTGTCCAACCACCATTAGTAACCCATAAACTGGTGCCCTCTTAGTCAACTGGCACTTTTTTTTTTAATGTTTTTTAATTTAATTTTATTTATTTGACAATGAGAGAGAGAAAGAGATCACAAGTAGGCAGAGAGGCAGGCAGGGGCGGGGGGAAGCAGACTCCCTGCTGAGCAGAGAGCCTGATGTGGGGCTCGATGTGGGGCTCGACCCCAGGACCGTGAGATCCAGGACTGTGCCGAAGGCAGAGGCTTAACCCACTGAGCCACCCAGGCGCCCCTCAACTGGCATTTTGACAGATATTAATCCTGTAGGGTTTCTGTGTATGGCACCAAACTATAGTATAAAATTAAATATAAATCACAAGGTAGTAGACAATTACACAAGGACCTCTAATTCACATTGCTTTTTAAGATTCTTTCCCTAAATACTAATTATCTTCCACAGCAGGACCATACTATTTCAGAAGTAATTTGTAATTGTTTCTCCCCCACCAAATTTTTCTCTCCCTTTACTGTACCTGTATGAACTCGGTAATGGCTCTTTAGTTGCCTTTTCTGGCTGAAATATTTTCCACACTGATCACAGGTGAAAGACTTCTGTCCTGCCAAAGAAAAAACAAGACACTAAAACCCACAAAAACTATAAAGAACAATAACACGGTGGGCCCAGGTCCCCATTTTCCATGAATGATACAAGTGACTTGCCTACATACCCAAATGCCCTCAGAGTCACCATCAATGTGCAAAGGTACGTGGTGCAGTAGGGAGCGGTGGGGGACCGGGACAGGGTTGGAGAATCCAAGTTTCCCCCAAAGTCACCCAAGTAAAAAAATTTTAAGCTCTGGGAGTTAATCAAAATGTGTTTTAACCTGGCCGTTTTATAAGCCCTAGGTTAAGCCAGAACACTGTGCACAACTCTAAACTATGGCCTGGCGGAGGCAGACACCCCGTGGGAGATGCCACGAGGCGGAGAAAAGACCATTGTGACCACGGGAATGCCCAGCCCAGGACCCCGGCGGCAGGTGGCCCTCGGGTGCGAGCCCAGCTACCTGAATGCAGGCTCATGTGCTCCAGCAGCGAGTGCTTGGTGGTGAGAGCCTTGCTGCACACGGTGCAGGTGTAGGGCCGCTCGCCTGTGTGCATCCGGGTATGGACCTGCAGGGAGTGCTTCTGGGCAAAGCCTTTTCCACACTCATTACATTTGAAAGGTCGCTCCCCTGGAATGAGAGCCCCAGAAGCGCGGTGTGAGCAAGAACATGCACATCTTGGTTTCCTCCTAAATTAAAACAATAAAGGGATTTCTCTTCACCGGCACATCTCCCAAAGGCCCAGAACAGGAGAGAAAACCTCAGCAATAAAGTCTGGCAGGCTGGAACAGCTGAGTCCGATGCCAGCGGTGAGGAGATACAACCCAAGACAGAGCCTCCACAATGCCCAGGAATCAGTGGCACTTGTCATCTCTGAAAAAGGGGGTAAGGAGGGGGTATATGACGGTCTGTGCCAAAGGCACCGAGACCCCCCCGACAAGGCCCAAGGAGCCAGAATGCCAGCCTGCTCCCCAGCAAAGGATGTGGGCTGTTCTCTGAAGAGGACAGAATAGTCTCTGGACTGAGGGTCTCCAGGTACAGTGGAGTGGGACTGCCCCAGGGACAGCAAGTCCAAGCTTACATTTGGGGTGATGAGACTCTGCCCAGCCTTCTCCCCTGCTCCTGCTCTACAGCTGGACTGGCAGCCAGGCCCGGAGCCTCAGGTGGGAGGGCAGAACATCTTCGGGAACACGGTGGGCCAGGGTTAAGAGGGCTGCAGCTGCAATGCCAGGTGTGGGGGAGGGGGCGGGGCCCAGCCACGCCTCCCCCAGTGAGGTCGCCGGCCAGAGGCCGGCTCCACACCCACGCAGTGGCCAGCAGCTTGCAGTCAACCATTCCAACATAGGATTAAATGTGATTTTTCAAAAAATCCCCATTCAAGGAAGGCCTTTTAGTAGCTGAAACGGATACCAAATTACCGAAGGAAAAAAAAAAGCAACTTGCAGAAAACAGAGGCTGCCCAAGGGAAAGAAACGTAAGAGACTAAGAAACAAGCGACTGCTGTCATTAACGTGCTCGCAGAAGATACTACCCTGGGAACCAAAAAGAGGGTTTATGATAATTTAAAAAAAAAGAGCATTTATAGGGAATAAAAAAAGGCTCCTAGAGGGAAAACAGGGTAGAAACAAAACTCCTAAGAGTTGAAAAATAAAGGGGAAATCCCCCAGAATGCTGAGCTGATGAAAGTGATGGGAAGTAAGAGGTAAGGACTTTAGAGGGTGGGTCCAGAGGTTCAACATCCAAATTCCAAGGAATTCTAAAAAAAGAGAGCACAGAAAACTGACGGGAGACACTATCCGTGAGATAGTTTCAGAAAATTTTTCTGGAACTGAAAGATGGGAGCTTCCAAACCGTATGGGTCTACTGGTAGCCACTGAAATGGGACGAGCACAGACCCAGGTGAGAGTGAGTCACTGCAAAATGTCAGAATACTGGGGGCAAAAGGAAAGATCCTACATGCTATTTTCCTTAACAAATGTTACAGAACTATTTAACTGTCTAAGCTATCCTCTATTACCGTTCAACAAATATTTCCCAAGTGTCTACTTTGTTTAAAGCGCCAGAACTCAGGGTTCTCAACCCATCTTTCAAAAACCCCAAGGCCCCAATTAAACCAGGAGCTCTCGGGGCTGGTGCTCAGTCACGGGCAGTTTTAGACGCTCCCTAGGTGATTCCACTGTGTGGCCAGGTTGAGAACCACAGGGCCAGCTCTGCTGGATGAGAGACTTAACTAGCTCTAGTCCCTAGACTGAAGTTTATAATCAGGTGGAGGAGTATTTAACTGGTTAACTACAACCTGACCCAAAGTAGACTGAGTTAAGTAAGGGAGAGCTCAAAGGAGGAAGGAATTTCTGCTTAGGGCTGCACTATCCAATATGGTGCCAGTTAATTAAAATAAAAAATTCAGTTCCTCAGTCACGCTCACCACGTGTCAAGAGCTCAAAATCACACGTGGCTAGTGACCATCATATTGGATGGCGCAGACAGAACATTTCCATCCTGACAAACGGGTCTACTGCCCAGTGCTGGGCCAGAAGGACCAAAGAGAAGACATTTACAGCTAGATGGCTGAGTGAGACAGCTGTCCCCACAGACCTGGGCAAAAGCATAGCTATCATAGTCAAGATGAAGAATGTTCACAAATCAGAAAGCTGAGTAAATCTGGCTAGAGTGTGACATCCGGGCATTAAAGCCTTGAACCAATGATGCCAAGTAAGAACTGGGTTCTGCCATCAGGCTACCTGGGTTCAAATCCCAGCTCTGTCACTAAATGGTTGACCTGGGCAAATTATTTCTGGGACTTGGTCTCTTCGTCTGTCTAATGGGGATAACATTCCCTATTTCACAGGCGTGTTGTGAGAACTAGCTGCAGTACCATACATAAAGGTCTTATTATAAGGCCCATCACCCGGAAATTGCACAATGAATGCTATCACCGTCGTTCCTCCAAAACACGCTCCACTAAGCTGCGAAAGGACAATTACCCGTGTGGCTCCTCTGGTGGACTGCCAAAAAGTGATTGTACTTAAACACTTTGCCACAGTCCTTACAACAGGCCTCAGGGCCCCCTGGGCGCCTTCTCCTTCCACAGACCCTTTTGGCTGAACTCTGCTCATCTTCATCCCCGCCAAGTTTGTAATCCTTAAGCTTGACGGACCTCTGAATCCTCCGCTTGCTGTACCGACTCTTGCTGTCCTGCCCATCCTGGGTCTTGGGATCACAGTTCTCGTCTTTCTCAGCAGGCATTTCCTCCCCTCTGCCCGGCTCACAGGCAAGCTCAGGCTCTTCCATGTCTTTTGCTGGAATCTGTTCATTCAGTGTGCCACCGTCTCCCTCTTTCACCACAAAGTTGTGTCTATTTTGAACTGAATTGTTTACTCTCAGCTGTATTTCTTCCTCGGCAACCAGCTGTGATTTCCCCTCCTGACCACTGTTGACTTTTCTTGGTCTCCCCCGCTTCCGTTTCGGAGGACCATTTTTCTTATTAGAAATCACCACCACCGGAGCGCCAACAGGGTTCAGAGGCGTTGGCTTTGGAGAGCTGTGATTATTCTGAAAATCTGTGTAAGCCTTTACCAGGTCATAGACCTTTAAGAACTGAGCAGTGGCCAGAATTTGTTCTGTGCTTTTCTCACTGGCCTGGAGACAACCCGTGTAGATGAACTCCAGCAGGATACCAAATGTGTCAGCAGCCATGCCTTCCAGCATGTAAATGGACTGGCCTATCTCCCCCTCTTCAGCAAACATCATTGAGAAGTATTCACTACTGGCAGCGAGTAAGGCTTTGTGAGCCCGGAAATGCACATTTTCCACGATTAATGTGATGTCACAGAGAAAGCCCTTCTTCCGCTGATCCTCAAAACTGGCCAGAACAGTGTCACTGTGAGTGTCTGAGTGTACAATGAGCTGCCCAGAAGGCTCTGATGACGTTTCTGCCATTTTCTTTAGAGGCCAAGAAGCGTGAAGCCTGAAATAAGAAAATAATGATTAAAAAGGAGGAATCATCATCTAAACAGATGAAACCTAGCCCAAGTGAACCTACTATTCACTTCACACGGTTAAATGAATTTGACCATTTACCACTTTCAGAAGTGGACTTAAAAACTTTGATTGCGACTCTCATCCGTGTCATTCCATTACCTAGCTAGGTGAATTTCCAACATCCATGTTACTTCTCGGGGGTCTGTTTTCTCCTCTGTAAAATTAAGGAATGGGAATCAACCATCTTGAAGGTCCTTTCCCAGCACTAACTTTCCACAGTTGCACAGATTAAAGTGGGAACCACAGTGTCTCGATTTCACGCATTTTTAACCGTTTTGCCTGTGAAAACATAGAAAAGAGGCAAAAAAAAAAAGTACACGAATCTGGAGATAGCTGCAATTGAGTAATAACCGAAGGCGCATCGGGCCTGCCTTGGGAAGGGGGTGGCACGATCGCCCAGGCTAGCCGCCAGGCAGCGCCCGAACCGGCGGGAGGCGATTCTCCCGAGCCCTGGGCCCGCGGGCCTGGGCCCCCCACCACGGCCCGAGGCCCCTTGGGCGGGACAGGGGAGCGCAGGGCTCGAGAGCGCCCGACACGGCCGCGATCCCGCGCCCATGGTTGGCGGGTCCGGGGCAGACCTACCTCTCGGGGTACCCGGCCCACCCCGCAGCCTGGAGGGCGCGCTCGCGCCGGGGCCGCCCTGGCGCCCCGCTCCGCAGAACCGGCCGCCGGGGTTCCTGCGCCCCGCGGACTGGGGGCCCCCGCGCCGCCGCCGCTGCCAACCCGGAAGCGCCGGCGCCGGGAGCCTGCGCGCGGACGCCGGACCACGTGGCCGTGGAGGCGCCGGGGGCGGGGCCGCTCTGGGGACTGCGGAGAACCCGGGCGGCGGATGGGGCGTGGCGTTGTCACTCTGCCGTGGTGTTAAGTTTTCTGTGGTGTTAGAACGTATCTCATCCGAACTTAATCAGCTTTGTCTTTTCCCAGATGCGGAAGCTCGCGTTGAGGTCTGGAGTGTGTGACGAATGAATGAAATCGCCTTTGCGTTCATTACCGTTATCACCACTGTCTTCATCTATGCTAATATAATAATTATTATTTGTCTCCTAATTATTTTGCACATCTGTCGTCTCCTTTTCCTTCCCACTTCCTATGCCTAGTCCAAGGGAGTGAAGAGAGGCTATCTAGTCAGACGGAACTGGGTACTGAGTAATCTTGGGCAGAGTCCTCATCCTCTCAACCTTGTTACCTTACCGGTAAAATGGGGATGTTAACACCAGCGTCAGCTGGGTTGCGTAGCTGTGGGATAAATAATATTAGAATTTAGTGTCTGGTTGAATTCATATCTACTAGGATTAGAATTACGTTATGGTTATTCAGGTTTTCGTTGTCTTTCTGACCAGTCTAAGTTGCAGTCCTGTTATCTCCAATACACAGGAGTAGGGAGATCTCTCCAAGTACAGATCACATCCAGAGACTGGAGTCACTCTCCTGATTAAAATCCAGCGTGATTCCCATGTACCCTCCTGATGAAGGCCAAGCTTCTCGACATGGTCTACCAGCCCCAGCCAAATTCAGACGCCTCCTACTTCTCTCTCCAACTATTTCAGCATTTTCATCCTCTGAGTTTATGATTCACCAATACCTAACAGCTTACATAGATCTTTCTCCATTTACAATGGGGGTGTGCAGTGATAGACCCATCGTAATTCGAAAATATCATAAGTTTAAAATATTGTAAGTCATTTAATACACCTAAACCGACTGAACATCATAGCTTAGCCTAGCTTACCTTAAACATACTCAGAACATGGACATTGGCCTGCAGTTGAGCCAAATCATCCAACAGGAAGCCTATTTTGTAGTAAATGTTCGTTATTCACTCCTGTAATTTATTCAATACTGAACTGAAAGTGAAAACCAGTGGCTGTCTGGGTACAGAGTGGTTGTAAGTATATGGGTCATTTACCCTCACTGTGAGTAAGTGGCTGACTTGGAGCTGCAGCTCGCCGCCAGTGACCAGCATCACTAGCCTGGCAAATGATCAAAATTCAAAATCTGAAGTACAATTTCTACTAAATATGTATTGCTTTCCACATGATTGTAAAATCAAAAAAATCCAAGTCAAACTGTCATCAGTCAGGGACCATCTGTAATTTATCCCTCCCGATACACACTTCCACACCGCAGAGTACTAACCACTATACGATCATGGCCTGATATACACTTCCAGGTCTCCAGCGTGCCACCTATTAGCCTTCCAGATTTATTTATTTATTTATTTTAAGTATTTTTATTTGAGAGAGAGAGCAGGAGCAGAGGGGGAGGGGCAGAGGGAAAAAGCAGACTCCCCACTAAGCAGGGAGCCCGAGGTGGGGCTCTATCCCAGGACCCTGGAATCATGACCTAAGCCAAAGGCAGACCTTTAACGACTAAGCCACCCAGGTGCCCCAGCCTCCAAGATTTTGAAACTGAAGATGTGATTTACCAGCCTGGTTCTTTTAAAATTTCACTAGTTTGTATTAAATTAGCCCGTTTTCTGAAGTTTTCCCTTTGTCTTGAATTGCCTCTAAACCCCAGGGTTTATGGGGATCCAAGTGGGATAGGGTGCCCTGCCTGACTTCTACATCAGCAGAAAAGTGAGTCTGAGGGGTCAGCTACCCCATTATATCTCTTTGCCACAGAACTGCAGGAAAAACATTGCTCCTATGCAGGTCCTCAGTCCAGCTGAAGATCAGAGCCCAGTTAAACCAAGCACTCCCACTCTCTGTTTCAGTCCCTGCTCACTACAGCCCAAGCTCCGTGACAAGAGGTGGGTCTGGGGGAATCTCCCAGCATCTGCCACTCACCCCCGAGATCAGTCCTTTCTTCAAGGCAGTTTTGTTTAGGATCCATATTGATTTTTCTTGACATATTTGTTGTTGTTCTCTTTGGTTATCGTCGGCTCTTCTACCTCCCGCTGATCTTCATAACTTTTCATCCTGCAGATCAGGTTTTGGGGTGCCAATTATTCATGCAACAAATATTTATTCAGGGCCTACTAAGTACCAGGCTCTGTGTCAGGTGCTGGGGATACAGCAACTAACCAGGCCCTTGCCCTCATGAGCCTTAAACTCATGTGAAGCCAAAAACACAAGTGAACAGATCATGTAATTCCAGAAAGTGTTAAGCTTTATAATGATGATGGAGATTGACAGGGCAAGCAGAGGGAGTAGGGTGACATTGAGCTGAGATCTCCATGATATGGAGCCAGATTTGTGGAGGTCTGGGATAAGAATGTTCCGGGTAAGGGAAAAGCAAGTATAAAGGCTCTGAGCCTGGAAGTGAGCTTGCTGATTCTGAGGGACAGAAAGGCCTGTGGCTGGGAGCTACAAAGAACGGGGAGGAGATCAGAAGTAAGGTTGCCAGATTTTGCAAATACAAACATGGGACATGCAGCAAAACTTGAACTTCAGATAAATAATGAATAATATAGCATGGGCATTCTTATACTAAAATAATGTATGTTATGTGATCATCTAAAATTCAGATTTAATTGAGCATTCTGTTTTATCTGACAATCTTCATTGGAAGGGACGTCTGATTCTGACAATACAGGAAGTTATGAAAGCCTTTTATGACAATTATGAAAAACACTTCCACTACAGGATAGCTAGAAATGACAGCGGCAAATGCGTAACAGAACTTAAAGGAAAGCAAAGGGCTGAAAAATGGAATTGAAATCAGAGTAGTAAACTAGCTTTGGATCCATGGAAATCCTTAGCCATGGTGTTTAGTGAAACCAGAAGCTAGAGGCTTAGGTTTTAATGGGTAAACTGGGACCAGAAGACAATGCCTTTGAAGTGTATGCGGTAGGGTGTCCGAACAGAGACTCTTCTACAGAAACCAGGCCCCTCAGAAGGGCTACAATCTCCATGAAAGGGTGGGCTAGGGAAAAAAGAAAAAAGTCTGCCTCCTGGCAAAGGGAGATAGCAAGAGAACATATCCTTCTTGGTCTTGGCTCCAGGTGAAAAGGACAAGTCTCCTCTAAAAATTTGTAACCATTCAGAATTTTAAAAAGAACCACTACTTGGAAAGTCCTTCCAGAAGTTAAAATGGAATCAATGAAATTTAAAAATCAATGGATAATAGTTCAATAACATTTATACATAACTACACACAAAACTCCATGGACTGATTAAACAGATGAAGTTGATCTACCTAAAAGGTAAATCTAAAAATATTACCCAGAAAGCCAGTCTGAAAAAAAGGAGATGGAAAGTATGTAAGAGAGGTCAAGGGACGCAGAGAAGAGAATAAGAATGATTTGTCATATAATCTAATTGGGATTCCAGATAGATTAGTGAGAATGAGAGAGAAACAATATTTAAAGATGCTGATGAGAATTTTCCCAAATTGGTGCAAAACATGTCTCCAGATTTGGGAAACGTAACAGATTCCAAGAAGGCTAAACAAACAAAAATTCACAACTAGCTACCTTGTAGTCAAAGAACATCAAAGATAAAGAGATCTTAAAAGGATGTAGAAAGAAAATACTAATTATCTATCAAAGAAACCCAGTTAACTGACAGCTGAGTTTTCGACAGCAACAGTGGAAGCAGGAAGTCTTGAGTGGAGTGATATTTTCAGAATTCACCTTTTTTCCCCCTTTTAAATAGACTTTACTTTTTAAAATAATTTAAGGTTCACAGCAAGATTGAGCAGAAAGCACAGAGAGTTTCCATACACCCTCTGTCCCCAACATGCACGACCTCTCCTACCGTAACCTCCAGCATCATTGTGTGGACCTAAGTTTTCAGCTCTTTGGGGTAAATACCAAGGAATGCTGTTGCTGGCTCATATGGTAAGAGTATGTTAGTTGTTGAGTTTTGTAATCAACTGCCAGGCTGTCTCCCAAAGCGACTGTAGTATTTTGCATTCCTACCAGCGATGAACAGAATTCCCAACAGAATTCCCGTTACTCCACACCTTTACCAGCGTTTGGTATTGTCAGTGTTCTGGATCTTGGCTGTTCTAACAGGTGTGTAATGGTATCTCATTGTTTTAATTTGCATTTCCCTAAGGAAATGTGGAGCACCTTTTCATGTGCATATTTCCATCTGCATATCTTCTCAATGAATTGTCTATTCGCGTCTGTTACTCATTTTTAGACTGGGTTATTCATTTTCTCATTATTGAGTTTTAAGAGTCCTTTGTATATTTTGAATAACAGTTTTTAATCAGATATATATTTTTGCAAGTATTTTCTCCCAGTCTGAGGTTTGTCCTCTTATTATTTTGACTGGGTCTTGGCAGAGCAGAAGTTTTTCATTTTAAAGAAGTCCTGTTTATCAATCATTTCTTTCATGGATCATGCCTTTGGTGTTGTATCTAAAAAGTCATTGCCTTACTCAAGGTCATCTAGTTTCTCCCGTGTTACCTTCTAGGTATTTTATAGTTTTGCATTTTACATTTTGATCTGTGATCCATTTTGGGGTGATTTTATGAAGGGTGTGAAAATCTTTGTCTAGATTCATTTTTTCCCATGTGGATGTCCAGCACCATTTGTTGGAAAGACCATCTTTGCTCATTTGTCAAAGATCAGTTGAGCGTATATAATCATGTGGGTTCTCTTTTCTGTTCCATTGATCTACTTGTCTATTCTTTTGTCAAAATGACACTGTCTTGATTGTTGTAGCCCTGTTAAAAATCTTGAAGTTGGGGACACCTGGGTGGCTCAGTTGGTTAAGCAGCTGCCTTCGGCTCAGGTCATGATCCCAGCGTCCTGGGATCGGGTCCCACATCGGGCTCCTTGCTCGGCAGGGAGCCTGCTTCTCCCTCTGCCTCTGCCTGTCACTCTGTCTGCCTGTGCTCGTTCGCTCTCTCTCTCTCTCTGACAAATAAATAAATAAAATCTTTAAAAAAAAAAAAAAATCTTGAAGTTGGGTGGTGTGAGTCCTCTGACTCTGCTCTTTTCCTTCAATATTATGGTGACTATTCCGGGTCTTTTGCCTCTCCATATAAACTTCAGAATCAGTTTGGCCGTATTCACAACATAACTTACTGGGATTTTTATTGGGATTGCGTTGAATATGCAGATCAAGTTGGGAGGACTGAGATCTTGACAATACTGAGTCTTCCTATCTGTGAACATGGAATATCTCTCCATTTAGTTGTTTTTTTTATTTCAGTCAACAGAGTTTTAAAGTTTTCCTCATATATATATTATACATATTTTATTAGATTTATACCTAAGTATTTTATTTGGGTGCTAATAGAAATGTTATTGTGTTTTCAATTTCAAATTTCATTTGTTTATTGCTGGCATATATGAAAGTGATTGCCTTTTACAGTAAACATTGTTTACTGTAACCTTGTTGTAACACTTATTAATTCCAGGGTTTTTTGGTTATTTCCTTGTATTTTCTGCATAGATGATCATGTCATCTGTGAACAAAGGAATTTTTATTTCTTCTTACTCAATTAGTTACTTCCTTTTCTTGTATTACTACATTAGTTAGGACTTCCAGTATAATATTGAGGAAGAGTGGTGAGAGGGAACATCTTTATTTTTGCTCCTAGCGGGGAAGTTTCTAGTTCCTCACCATTAAATATGGTATATGCTTCAGGTCTTTGTAAATGATCTGTCAAGTTGAAGCTTTCTTCTATTCCTAGTTCAGTGAGAGTTTCTAGTATGAATGAGTGTTGGATTTTGTCAAATGCTTTTTCTGCGTCTATTGATAGGGCCATGTAATTTTTCTTTAACCTATTAATGTGGCGGATTATGTTAATTGATTTTTGAAGATGGAACCAGCCTTGCATACCTGGGATAAATTCCTTGGTTGTGGTGTATAATTCTTTCTATACTTACTGGATTCAATTTGCTAATATTTTGTGTAGGGTTTTTACATCCATGTTTATGAGAGCTGTTGGTCTGTAGTTTTCTTTTCTTGTAATGTCTTTGTCTAGTTTTGATATTAGGGTATTAGGGCAGTGGTATCCTCAAAGAATGAATTAGAAAGTATTCCCTCTGCTTCTATCTTCTGAAAGAGACTGATAGAGAGATAGAGATTTTTTAGAGAAATGGTGTAATTTTTTCCTTAAATGTTTCATAAAATTTACCAGTGAAGGACCTGGGCCTGGCACTTCCCATTTTGGAAGGTTATTATTTATTGATTCAATTTTTAAATAGATATAGCCTTATTGAGATTGTCTATTTCTATTTTTTTATATCATAAAACTATCATAAGGAACAAGGACAACAAAAAAACAATTTTGGACAAACAAAAATTGAAAGTATTAACCCCTAACAAACCCCTACTATAGGAAGGAAAATAACCCTACAAGGAAAGTCTGAGATGTAAGAAGGAGGTGATAGAAAAATAGCAAACATGAGGGAAATCTTTTATAAACATGGATTATGAAAAGAAAATGTCAAATTTGGATAATAAACTGGGTATGAAATACTGAATAAAATAACATTTAAGATGGCAAACTGGTGAGTAGTATTAAGTGTTTTAAGCATAGAGGCACTGATTATCTTCAGACTAAGCATAATGTTAAGAGAAGTGATAGCTATTCAATGGATAGAAATAGAGTGCATAACTTTAAAAACTTCAGAGATGAAATTAAGAAGTCCTCCTTAATCCAAAAGAAGGAGGGAACAGATAAAAGAATGGAAAAGATGTTGAAAGTGAGGCAGGACTAAATCGTGCAAGGTATTTTATGCTATATTAGCCAGAGTTCTCAAGATAAACAGAACCAGTGTGATATGTAGAGAGATTTAGATTTATTCAAAGGAATTGGCTCAATGATAATAGAGGTTGGGAAGTCTAAAATCTGCAGTGTTAGTTGACAGGCTTGAGAGCCAGAAGAGTTGATGGTGCAAATAAAGTCTGAAGGCAGTCTGCTGGAGAATTACCTTTACTCAAGGAGGTTGCACTGTTTGTTTTATTCAGCCTTCACCTAATTAGATAAGACCCACCCACATTATGGAGGTCATTCTTAGTCTCAGTTCACTGATTTACAATTGAAACTCATCCAAAAAACCCTCCAAGTTGATATATAAAATTAATCACACATCTGACAAGAGTAAAGTGTTTAGATTTTATTTTAACTGAAGTAGAAAGCCATTGGAAGATTTTGAAAAGAGAATGATGAAATCTGATTTATATATTTAAATTTTCTCCAGGCCCTGGATGGAAAGTTGATACTAGAGGAACATGAGCAGAAGCATGGAAAGTAGGTGAGAGCAGTACAAAACGTGAGAAGAGCCCAGACTCATGGTATATTTTGGAGGTAATCTTTGACGGACTTGCTGAAAGACTGGATGTGGGGAGTGAAGGGGAGAATGCAGTCCAGGTTCATCCCTAGGTTTGGGACCAAATCAACTGAGTGTACATTATTACCATGAAGGAATCCGGGAGAAAACTGGAGAGAGAGAAGCTGGGTGAATAACAGGTACAGGGTGAGCATATTAAATTTGAGATGTCAACCAGATAACCAAGTAAAGATATACAGTAGGTACATGTAGACAAGAGTCTGAAGTTCAGAGAACAGATTTTGGGGTATTAATATTAGAGTTATCAGAATATAGATTGTAAATCTTATAAGATTACTTACAGAGTGAGTATTGATACAGAAGAGGCTATCCAGGTTTTTTCTTTTTCCCCCTCCAAATTCAATCTCCACCCTTCTTCCCCTCTTTTGGCCCTGGAAGCTGCAAAGACAAAGCCCAGTACCTACTGGCTTCTGGGTGAATTGGGTCAATGGAGAACCCAGCTAGAGTCTGAAGGAACGAGAGGGTCACAGTCATCTAGCAACTAGCGGTTGGTAGAAGTCCTTTGATGTTATAAAGGCCATCAAAACATCATTGCAGGCTATGATGGTTGACTGATAACTGTGGGGGTGGAAACTATAGTCCAAAGCTCATGACTTAAATGTATTTGAGAGGCACAGAAGAGTAAGTGACACTGTTCAGCGCCAACAGGGCATCTTTATAGGGACAAAACCCCACTTTATTTTTTTTAAAGATTTTATTTATTTATTTGACAGAGAGATCACAAGTAGGCAGAGAGGCAGGCAGAGAGAGAGAGGAAGGGAAGCAGGCTCCCTGCCGAGCAGAGAGCCTGATGCGGGGCTCCATCCTGGGACCCTGAGATCATGACCTGAGCCGAAGGCAGGGGCTTTAACCCACTGAGCCACCCAGGCGCCCCACCCCCACTTTATAGAGATTTTACAAGACTAACTCAGTAGTGCTCCAATTCCTAGGCCCCATATCTCCTGCATTTTGGAGGGGTGATGTGTATCTGTTTACATTTTTATTTCTTACCCTGGACCCAGAGAAGTCCTCGTAAATATATACATGCTGGTATAAACTGAGCAGACTTCCCCATGCCTGGCTCACATGTGGTAAATGCACGTGTTTGTTAATTCCCCGAATGTCTTTCACCCTGTGGCTAGAATCTCAATTCTTATTTTTTCTTTTGTTTCAACATATCTTGTTATGAAAATGTATTATATATGCATGTATTATATATGCAAAAATATATAGGATAGCCTTCTAGTTTTTAAATAACATTATTGAAATTGTAGGGTCAAAGACAACATGGGTGAACCTGAAGTACATTGTGCTAAGTGAGATAAGCTAGCGGGACAGAGAAGGACAAATACTGAATGGTATCACGTATTTGTGGAATACATGATGCCAAAAAGCTCATTAGAAGAAAAGTAAGTAGAAAGGTGGTTGCCAAGGGCTGGGCGGTAGGAGAAATGGGAGATATTGGTCAAAAGGTACAAACTTTGAATTATGATATGAATAAAATCAGAGGATCTAATGTACAGTATGGTGACTATAGTTGATAATACTGTATTGTAATTTAAAATTTTGTTAACAGAGTAGCTCTTAGGGTTCTCATTACGCACACATAGAGACACACACAAAGTAACTATATGAGGTGATGAATGAGTTAAATAACTTGATTGTGGGACATATTTCCACAATGCATACTTGTATCAAAATCACCATTGTTGTACACTTTAAATATATATGTATAATCTTGTCAATGAACGTCATTAAGCTGGAAAAAAATGAACTAACTCACTCATTTTAGAGATTAAAAAACAAAGGCTCAGAGAAACTGAGATTTACCCAAGATCATATAGTTAGTGGTTGTATTTTTTTATTTTTTGAAGAGCCAGTCTTGCTATTTCATATTCTACATTTCTTATACTGCTGTTGAAAAATTGATAATATTTTATCTCATTCAAATGCAATTTAGTGAGTTTTCCTCTAACATATATACTTCTGGATAGTGATAAGACTCCAGACTCATCCTTCTCAAAACTCGTGGTGACTTCTAATTACAAAATAATGTATAAAGCTTGCTTCTTGAATATTTAAGAAAAAGAAAAGAGGCAGCCATCCAGTTATCTTAAATGCATTTATTTTGTGAGGAAAATGATAAAATGTCTTAGGTTCATGAAGTTTACAAACAGCTCCTTATGTTGAAGTGTAACCAATGTTTCTATTTTATTTATATGAATGTTAATTTTATTTCTTGACACCTTCTAACATTTACTGAGTAATTTTCTTTAATAGAGGCTGAAAATGCTAAAATGGAAATTGAACAATAGATTTATTAAGTAAAATAAGTTACCTAAATATTCTAAATGGAATAACTATATCATTAAAGCATGAATGTTCAAGCAAAGAGCAGTAGTACATTTTTAAATTATGTCAAGACGTATGCTTCCAGAAGAGCACTTCTTCTGGGCCTGTAGAGCTTTTGAGGGCTCGAAGCCACGTGTAGCACTCAGAAGGGAAAAAGTACAGCAGACGGCCAGATTTTCAACCTATTTCCTTCTACCCCTTTCAGATAACTCTTGACGTCCTGGTTGCAGTTGCCCAAGCAAACATCCATTAACTGGGTCTATATTTCTAAGTGAGAGAAAGGTCTGTAATTTATGATCAAAGTCAATGGCTCTAAACTGAGGTTCTTTGTATTTTCTGGTCATCTTGGCACCCAGGTATGTGATGAGTTCACATCTCTCCATAAACTGCTCCAACTTCTTCTTATACTTCCTTCTTGAATATTCAGAACTTTGGGGATTGAAGGCTGCAGAAAATGTCACAGAGCTGAATGTTTTCTGTTCGGTTAGTGAATCACTAAATTGAAAAGAGAACTCTGTGTGTGAGAGAATTGCACAGCTATCACTGAGAAGATATCCAAATCCCAAGTAAGATTTAAGGATTATCCCATTTTAGATCATAAATGCCTCTATTCACCTTCCTCTATGGCATGGATTATTGAAAGCTGATTGTATTACTCATAGTCCTTGCTTTAAAGGCTAGAAACTCAAATCTAATATTTTCAGTAAAGTATTTGCTGTTAACACGGACATACACACACTAATGCAGGCAGCTGACTCAGCTCAGCAATCCTATATATTTACAGCATGCACTACAAATAATGTTAAATTAATTCTGAGTAGCATATCATTAATGAAGACATACCTTTTAGGTGAAATGCTATATACAGTAGTGCAGATCTCTTTATACTTAAGAAGGGAAATTTGGGCTTTAAGCACCCTGCAGCATTCATTGCTTTAATCAGTGAGGTCGCAATACCCTGTAGGCGGCACAATGTAGACCACAGGCATATGTGAGTTTGGCTTCTTCTCTTAGTGGCAAATAGATAAAGAGGTTATTCTTTGGTGTCGGGCATGGGGCTTATAAGGTGGTTCTATGATCACTTAACCAACGTGGAAAGGAACACAAAGTCCTTTTGATTAGAAAGAGTGGAAATTACAAATTGGCTGAATGGCAGGTGGTTGATAGAGACATGGGCCTCATTACACAATTCTTTCTATTTTTACATTTGACATTTTCCATAACAAAATATTAAAGGTGAAGGAAGGGGTCCCTAGGCTTTGAGTGGTCTTGGCCCATTTTCTACTTCCACTGCCAGAACTGGCCAGACTGCTTCTGCTGTCAGGACCCTTGACCACCTGGCAAGAAATTCCAGAGACCACGGTTGTCAGTCAAAGATTCTGGAGCCCTGTGCGGGCAAAGAAGAGGCGAGGCCCTCCTGATGAAACGTGGCCTTTTATGAGAATACTCCTCTCTGGGTGAGCTTCATCTTGCCTTTCAATATTAAACCAGACTGAAGGCTTACCATCTAGGCAAGTCAAAAAAAAAAAGGAAGTGGTTAAGAATTTCTGAGAAAGGTATGAAACTGTGCCCCAGGCATTAATTTTATAGAAAAATTTAAAAGAGCTTTTAAAATAGTGGTTAACTACAGCTAAGTTTTATTGTGTTTAAAAAGATTTATATTTAGATTAATAAACTGTGACTTGAGGGGCGCCTGGGTGGCTCAGTTTGTTTAGCCTCTGCCTTCGGCTCAGGTCACGATCTCAGGGTCCTGGGATCGAGCCCCGCATAGGGCTTTCTGCTCAGCAGGGAGCCTGCTTCCCCCTCTTTCTCTCTGCCTGCCTCTCTGCCTACTTGTGATCTCCCTCTCTCTGTCAAATAAATAAATAAAATTTTTTTAAAAAGTGACTCGAGTAGCTTTTGGGGGCATTTGCCCCTAGATTTGGGGCAAAATATGACTCGGGTGCTTCAGCTATGGTGGTTTTGCAACTCAACACTTTGGAGCAGTGAGTAAAGCTCTCAGAGCCTGAATCTGCGCCTTTCAAATTTAAAAAGTTTTACAGACCCTGAAATTCAAAGTAAGAATCTAACCACAAGTCAAATGTAAACAATTTCATGACAATTCTCCTCTCTCTCTGCTTTGTTGCAGATATCTGGAAATGAGCTAGAGAAGCAGGGGGTTTTCTCACTTCTTATTTTCCTAGCCACCCAAAACCAAAATGGGTTCAGAGGGGATTTGCAGCTTCAAGTCAGAAAACTCTGCCTTGAATTTCAGTGTTACCAAAATAAAAAAAAACTATTGTTAAAGAAAGGGGATCATTGTACTCTACTAATGTATGTACACGGACAGTAACGTAACCAAACCTGTTCCAGATATCCAGGCAAAGGGAGGCTGGTGAGATGGATGGGCTCCTTCAATGGGGGTAGTTTGTATGGAAGCTTCTGGTTCCAGTATTTCTCTGGCAACCTGAGAACACAAAGTTGGTCAGACGGATGCTCACAAGCACAGTCCCCGTGAGTACACGGGGATGGGGATATGTCAGAGGGGACTAAGAGCTGAAGTTCACCAGCTGGTTTTCTCCCCTGGAGGGAATGTGACAAGTGAGAAGATGGCGGCTGCTAGAGATCTGTGACCTTCCACTTTGCCTGGTCCCCAGGGCTGCTCACTCATGCCTCACATTTCTTGTTTTTCACAGCAATGATAGAAAACTTTGTTCTCTTCATCCTCCTGACTCCCAGGGAACACTTGACACAGATGCCGTGTTTATACACACAGAAGCTCCTTCGTGGCACTTCCTCAACCACTCCCCACAGGCAGAGCTGCATGTACTTCCTCTTTCCTTGGGGGGAGCTAACCTCTGTCAGAGCTGCCTCCACCCTCTCCCCACTCCCTGCCCCACTTTGGATCCCTCTCCCCCTCAGCCTCTCTAGAGTAATTTCTCTCTCTCTCTCCCCTTCGGCATTTCCTTCTTTATTGGATCCTTCCCATTCACCTGCGTTTAAACGTGCTCCTAGCTTCCTCATTGAAAAAAAAGGAAAAAGAAAAGCAACCTTCACTCCTTGCATCCTAAATCTCTTCTAGCAACTAGTGTCTTTTCTTCTGGAACTTCTTCAAACCGTGAGCTTTAGTAGAAGTAACACACTACTGCACAAATTCCATCCCATCTGATCCACATAGTATTTTCAGAAATTTAGATCAGTCAAGAACATTAACAACAACAACAACAAAAAGAACGATTTGGTTTAAAAAGAAAAAGAAATCTGGTTTTCACCTTATGAGACAGAAACATCTGGCATGACGCTCTCCTTACTTGGGGCCTGCCCTTGGCCTGCCTCCGCAGACCCCACCGTGCCCTGTGCTCTCCCACCCAGCCAGCGTCCCCCAGGCGCTTCACCCTCTGTAGGTAACCTCTGTGGGTGTGACCTCTGGGCTCCGCTGGGTCTTCCTTTCCTCAGTGGCCACTGTGGTTACCTTCCACTCAGCTCACTCTACTGAAACCGTTCCTGCCAGGTTCACTGATGACCTGTTACAACCGAACTCTGACACACTTTTCAGTTCTTCTCTTGCTTGACCTCTAAACTGCGTTTAAACTTCTTGGCCACTGCGGGTGGCTGGGGGACCGGGGCTACCGCCCCCAGCTCCCCGAGACCTTCTCTCTTCCCTCCTCCCAGAACCTCCCCAACCTGGCTCTCCTTTGCCACTCTGTAGGTTCTTGATCATTCTCCTTGCAAGCTCTTCTTTTGTTGATGTTTCTCAGAGCTTGGTCCTAAGCCCACTGCTTTCCCCACACTAGTCTTCACATGACCTCAGACGTGCTGTATTACTTTGGACAGGATCATTTTTTTTTTTTAAAGATTTTATTTATTTATTTGACAGACAGAGATCACAAGTAGGCAGAGAGGCAGGCAGGGAGAGAGAGGAGGAAGCAGGTTCCCCGCTGAGCAGAGAGCCTGATGTGGGGCTCGATCCCAGGACCCTGGGATCACGACCCGAGCTGAAGGCAGAGGCTTTAACCCACTGAGCCACCCAGGCGCCCCCTTTTTTTTTTTTTTTAAGATTTTATTTATTTATTTGAGAGAGAGAGAAGGTGAGAGAGAGCATGAGAGGGGAGAAAGTCAGAGAGAGAAGCAGACTCTCTGTGAAGCTGAGAGCCCGATGCGGGACTCGATCTCTGGACTCCGAGATCATGACCTGAGCCGAAGGCAGTGGCTTTAACCCACTGAGCCACCCAGGCGCCCCTGGACAGGATCATTCTAACAGCCTCAGCACTGGTGCTCCTGCCTCCAGTCCATTATCAACACTCCAATGATAGTCTCTCCCCAAAGCAAATTTGAATATAATACGCAAAACCAGTTAATGTATTCATACTGCCTTTTGGGTCAAGTTTAAATACTTTATGGTGATTTTACCTGACCTTCACCCTCTGGCCCTGCTACCATCTCCAGCCTCACCTCTCAGTCCTTTTCCTTTCCTCTACATCATGTCTAGCCATGCTGAATTTCTTGCAGTTCTGGGATTCCCCTGAGCCAGGTTTGTTTGCAGGTCTCTCTGCTTGGAACATGTCCCTCCTTCCCTTCATCTACCCAATTCCCACTCCTCACTCAGGCCTTACTCCAAAAGACAATTCAGTCAGACTTGGAGGCTACATGTTACCAGAACCCGTGCATTTCGCCACCCTAAGTGCCATTGCATTCTGTTGTAAACAGGTGTGTAAGAAAGTCCAACATACCTCAGAGCCTCAGGCTTTGGGACAGCAAGAACCAGCTCTCAGTCATCATCATGCATGCATGCATGTGTGCGAACATGTGTCAATACACACAAATATATTTATGCACACATACATACACACCGGCATGGTGCATTGAACACAGAAGATATTCAACATTGTTGACTTGGTGAATAGTCTCACCTCAGAAATTTCTCGAGTTTTTCTCTAGTCTCACAAATATATATACGATCACGATACTCTAAAGCAAACTTAATGTTACCAGGTACAAGGGCCTCATATCTGAAAGATAAGAAAAAAAAGATTTGTATAATTAATACATGGTACTGTAAAAATAAAATGTCAAAAATGTTTCATTCTCTATCTATGCAACTCAAGGAAGAAATAAAACATTTTCCAGTTAAATAATAGTGACCTTTTGACCCAGATGTTAAGACTGTTATGGGAACTGCCTATTCTGAGTAGAGATGCCACCCTCCCCTCCCCCGGGGGCAACGACCTGCCTGTGGTTGCCGTCCTGATAGGTCACCGGACAGTAGCCCTGCAGCTCCGCACACTTGGGGAATCGGCTCTTCAGTTCTGACAGCGTCAGCCTTTTGGGGATCATGTCAGCAGGTGGGAGTGAATGAGGGGCTAACGGAGGCACATACAACTCTGGGTTCTCCAAAAATTTCTGCAGGAAATGATTACAGCAATAAGACCATTCAAACCAGGAGTCCTCTGCCAGTCAAACACCCCAGGGAGCTCTTCTACTCTTTTGCAGCAGCAACCCAGCTCCCAGCTGATCTCTGCTCTGTAGCAATCCCCTCCTGGTGGGAAGGACCATCCTTAGAGTGATGGTCCCAAGATGACATCCAAAGGCTCTCTCCTGATCTCTCTCACTATCCACCCACTCAGGCACTCACTTGCTAATTCACATGTGCAATATTTCTGGAGCTCCTGCTCTATTGCCAGGCACTGGGGGGCGCGCCCACCACTCACTGGCCCGTCTTCTGGTTCTGCAGGACCAGGAGTGAGCTGGGGGCTGTTTGCAGGGTCCACTCTCTAGCTTCAGCCTGCACCCTGCACCACGGAGGGGGCCGACTGGATGCATGATCTCCAATGGCACTTGCAGTTTTAAAATTCGGTGAATGCCATTTATGTACGCAGGAAGAAATGGATGTCTCCTTAATAAAGTGATTTAAAAAAAATTCTACCTCTTTAGAGGAAAGTACAATGTTCAGAGGCATCTGATTAGTTTTCAGCCATGAACCTTTATCTTCACAAATTACAGACATCCTGTTAGAACAGATGTGTGTTCTGTTGCATTAAACAGAAATATACTGTACAGATATACAGGAACCCTAGTGATGAAAACATTTTAAAGCACGGGAGAGACATAGGTGAGATCTTGCTTCATTTCTCCTGTGACTTCCCTTCTGCAATGTAGGAGCTTAATCCCCTGGATGCCCCGCTGTGGGCCAATCCCTATGCTCAGCATCCCCTCCATTAGTGGGAATCGACACTGGCCTTCCCTAGTGGTTCAGCTGAGGGCCCATCACCGACTCTGAACCTCCGCTGTGTGCCAAAATATATCTTGGGGTGCAGCCTCAGGACTGGCCTCCAAGTTGCCTCATTGGTCCTAATGTCATAGTTTCCAATAATGGGGCTCCTGGTCTGCGGTTCCTGGGTATTCCCAGCTGCACCCACCCCTTCCTATTTTTTTTTTAAAGATTTTTATTTATTTGACAGAGATCACAAGTAGGCAGAGAGGCAGGGAGAGAAAGAGGAAGGGAAGCAGGCTCCCCGTGGAGCAGAGAGCCTGACGCGGGGCTCCCTCCCAGGACCCTGGGATCATGACCTGAGCCGAAGGCAGAGGCTTTAACCCACTGAGCCACCCAGGTGCCCCCACCCCTTCCTATCTGATGAATTCCGAGACAGGCGTTTTCTTCCCCTGGTAAATATGTGGCATTAGGAACAAACTTACATTTAGATTTTCCTGAGAACTCATTTTATAATAGTGCCCTCTGAACTCGGCGGCAAATTCCAATGAGTCAGTTACAGAGCAATCAACTAGTTCCTGTGACTCTGCCAGGCTGATAGGGCAGAACTGTCCAAACTCGCCCAGGCGAGAAATCAGTTCTTGAGGTGTGATGCATAACTTGTCAATGCAGGCAGCTTTTCCTATCAGTAACAGAGTCACTGTTTTATGTGTATGTATATCTTTTCATAGAAAACACAGTGATTTCAGAAATTAAAATGATTTCAAGTACACACACACACACACACACACACAGGATACATATGTGTATACACTGTAAAATTGCAAACGACAGAAAAGTAAAAGTTTCTCTTCACACCTTCATCCTCTCAATTCATCATCCTTCCCGAGAGTAATCACTGTTGATTTGTATCTTTTTCAGACTTTTTTCTATACACTTGCATATACAGACTTATTTTTTGCATATAGCATACTTTCGCCACTATGCTGTAAACATTATTCTGCAACTTCTATCAGTTATATGGTCTTTGACATCTTTGCGTGTCAGTTTATATGATTTACCGAATTCCTTTTTAACTGGCACATAGTATTCCATTGTAAAAATATACATATAGTTCCCTTAGCCATTTATCTGTTGATGGAAATTTTGGTTGTTTTTAATTCTTATCTATTATAAATTATATATATATAATTTATATATATGTATATATAAACCATATGTATGTATATGTATGTAAATATATGTTATATGCCCGTCTGCAGACCCACTTAGACACACATATAAATTTGCTACCTATTTTAAAATTTTTCTATGGGGTAGATTTCAAAAAGTGCAAATAATTTGTTGACATGACGTTACTGTGCCCAGATGGCACATGAGAGAATGGAAAAAATGTTTTTCCAAAAGTGACTAGGTTTACCCCAAAGAGGAAGAGCCCAAGGTCCTTCAGTGAATGGGTTTAAGAGTTTTCTCCCCAGTACTGCACCAGAGTGGGGGTTCTGAAGAAATAAGACATGCTACAGAAAATGAAAAATGTTTTCATACATCTTAGTTATAATGAGTAAATTTTGACCCTTAATATATTTTGTTATTGGTCCCTTTCACTATTGATAGGTTTTGTCTTTAAAAAATTATTATTATGCCTAGGAAGGTCTTAAATTAACTATAAAATTATGAATCATAAATCAGAGCTTGTTATGTGACAATGTAAACATATAAAATTGATCCTCAGGCTTTGACTAATGGTCTACAAGCCAAAGAATGCAGAGGATTCCTGGCAAAACTGGAAGCTAAGAGAAAGACATGGAACAGATTCTCCCCTAGAGACTTCAGGGAGAATATGGCCTTTGTAACTCCTTGATTTTGAGCTTCTAGCCTCCAGAACCATGAGAGAATAATTTTCTCATGTTTAAGCCACCCAGTTTGTGGTACTTCCTCACAGCAGGCTTAGGAAACTAAGACAATTACGAAAGACCATGACTTTTGCCTTGTTGGCACTTTCTTGCCTTCACAGCTTGTTCATTTGCCAGAACGAAGGTGCCAGGTTGCAAAGGTCTATATGGGAAGGAACTGAAAGTGGTCTGTGCCCCATAGCCAGCAAGAAACTGAGGCCCTCAATCCAGCATCCCTCAAAGAATGAAATCTTGTCAACAATACATGAATGAGGGGCGCCTGGGTGGCTCAGTGGGTTAAAGCCGCTACCTTCGGCTCAGGTCATGATCCCAGTGTCGTGGGATCGAGCCCCACATCGGGCCCTCCGCTCTGCAGACAGCCTGCTTCCTCCTCTTTCTCTGCCTGCCTCTCTGCCTACTTGTGATCTCTGTCTGTCAAATAAATAAATAAAATCTTTAAAAAAAAAAACAATACATGAATGAGTGTGATGGTAGGTTCTTTCCGAGTCGGGCTTTCAGATGAGGTAATAATCCTAGACAATACCTTGATTAGGGTTGTGAGGGTTCCTGAAGCAGAGAATCCTGTTAAACTGTGACTCGATTGCTGACCCAGAGAAATTGTTTTGATTTTTTTATGAATTTGCATAATTTGTTATGCAGCATAAACTAATATGCTATCCCATCTGTTGTTTTTGACACAGATGAAAAAGATAACAAGCCCTAATATTCCTTCCCTACAAAGAATATGACACTACTATAATATTGTAGTGCTATAATATTATTCTGGAGTGTTATAATGTACAGTACTATGGTATAATAATATGTTTTATTATTAAAGTATATAGCATTATATAGGGCTATAATATTATACTATATGGTACTACAGTATTACAATCCTAGCTCTTCTTTAGCTCAGATGTGCTGAACCTCACCAATCCTGACAGGTTTAGTGACGGGGTAATTTAGAACCACATGGTTTAAGTCCTAAAGAGATAAAGATACTCAAATATCTCTTCTTCTGTATTCTTGATGACATCTGGCAATGTCCATATATCTTAATCTGGAATGTGGCAGAATGAGGAGGAGTCTCTTTAATCTTCTAGCCCTGACCTTGTCCCATCTCATTAGTCAGAGTAAACTTTGGCCTTCTGATAGGGAGAGGATCATTTCAATAGCATACAAGGAAGTGTGGAATGAAAACAAAAAAAAGTCAAAACTAAACTTAAACAATCAGGTACAGGTTAGATTATTAGGTGAAAGTTAAAGCAGAAGATCAATAAAGCTGACTTCTGTTAGATTTAACTATTCAAGGCAGAGGCAAGTATATATGGAATAATGAAGTGGATACCATGGCACCTCATCCGGATCCCTCTTTAGGGCTAAGGCTGCCATCCCCCAGATGCTGGGGGCATCAGTGCTGATGGTTCTTACGTGCACTGGGAATTGCCCATCTGTCCCTGATTAACACCCTCCCAGAGTACCTGTGGTCAATGGCAGGCCAATGGAGGGATATAGAGCCTGGCTCCTCCCCTCAGTTGGGAAATTCTGAAGGCCCACCCTAGCTCCAGGGCTTCCCTATTAGATCTGCTGAAGCTTTCCTTTCCATCCCAGGGCAGGTCAGTTTCTTCCTCCATCCAGTTCTATGGTCCTAATTCCCCCACAGGTGTATCTCCTGATTAACACACAGGAAGCCCAGTGAGTTTAAATATCAGATTAACAATGAAGAGTTTTTAGTCTAAGTATGTCCCCTGCAATGTTTGGGACATACTTAGACTAAAAACTTATTTGTTATTTATCTGAAATTCAAATTTAATTGGGCATCCTGTATTTTTGGTTGCTAAATGTGGCAACTCAAATCCTGAGAATACTTTCTGATAAAGCTTCTGCAGACAACTTTTAATCTTATTTAATCTTGAGTCTGTTTCCAGGGAACTCAGTCTACGATAGGGAGGGTGAAATAGGGTAACAAAAAGATGAATGATGCACAAGTTTGCTTTCAAAGTCTGCCATGGAGGGTTTTACAAGTGTGATGCTTTCCAAAACTTATTGCGAGTAGGTTTCTAAAAACTCAATTCTTTCTTCCTCGTACTTGTCATGCCTTGTAATCCTCAGGTGAAAACAAATTCCCAGTCTGCAGACAAATAGGAACCAGAGATACTGGTTATACCCAAATAATGAAGCTAATCAAGATTTAATGATGCAGAATCCTCACGGAATTCTTCCTTGTATAAGATTCTCTTAGTCACATCGCTCTCATACCTCATTATATCTTCTCTGTATTCCCATAGTTAAACACAGTCACTCACCAGATGTCTGTGAGAACCCTACAGCTCAATTCTTTAGAGACAACACTCTTTTTAGAGATATCAGATATAGATAACTTTCCTTCTGTTTTATGTATTTTTAAAGAAAAGTCAAGAAACTTATAGGAATATATAATCAAACATTTTCTTTCATGGATTCCAAATATATATTAAAAGCCATTTTATGCTTAAGTTTAACTTTTTATAGATTCGTTGCTGAATCTATAAAAATATACCATTATATTGGTATAAACACTAGATTCATAAACAGAATTTTGCCAAGTGACATTCCATAGCCCACTACTCTCCTATAACTAGCACTTCTGAAACTTGGCTTCTTAAATGGCTTTCCAAACACTATAAACTCTTCTGGTGAGAGGTTATGCATTATTTTTATGTGCTAGGTTCACACGGGAGCTCAATAAATGATGGTCAGAGTAGTGGCAGTCATTTATGAGAACAATATAGATGCCCACAATAATTGGCCAGTACCAAATACTACAAAGACTGATTAAGATTGTGGGAACAAATGTTCAAATTGAATGAATTATGGTAACATGAGTCAGGCATGTGTAGACTTTCAATTAATGTTTTATTCTATTTGAACAATTTAATGCTTTCTTACCTGCTTTTATTCTTTCCAGGTATGTCTGCATATGTTTATTCACCATATGAACTTCTTTAATGACTTCATTCCATACCCACCATTTGCTGTGAAATCCATCAATCACATACCAGTTCTGATGCTGTTCTTGATAATATTTCCTAATCTCATCAATATGTTTGCGGTATTTTGAGTTTTTGACAGCTGTGATCTGTGTGCTGTTGTGCAGTGGATAAGGCAAACTAATAAAGAAAGAGAGTGAAGGGGAAAAGCTATTAAAAATACACTTTTTTCTGGATGATTAAAGTTTATTCCTTTATCGTTGTTTTGTCACATACATTACCTTTGCTCCTTTTTTTTTTCCAGGAACAATCTTTTGAAAATCTCCTTGGAAGGCACATCCAACTCAAAGATGACCATGGGGATGATTGACCTAGCTTCCAAGAGACTCACTTGATACTTAGTTACAGGGTAGCCGTCGATGACAACACTAGCAAGGAGAAATATGAAAATAATTCCAGATTTCTTTTCTCTGTTATCTTCCTGTCTTCTAGAACCAGTCTGTCTCTTTAGGAATAGTCTCTTGCTCTTTCTTTTGCGACTTATCTTCTTTGCCCTTTGTGCTGTTTATCTCTGTGTATTTAACCTCACTCAGCCCAAAAGCCAGATGTAGGATGGCATATGAAGAGACACAGCTCTGAAGTGACACACTTAGCATCACAGAGCTAGGCTTGGACAGAACTCAAGAGGTAACACACGTAAGACTTTGAACATTGTGTTATTCAGTCGGTGCTTTTATCCTAAGCATGAAACAGTGCAAAGAATACAGGCTTCAGAGGCGGACAGACACAGACTGAGACCTAGTTTGAACTCTCTGAGTCTCAGTTTTCAGTAAAAACGGGGGAAATGATACTTAACCCTGAGAGTTGTCTTAAAGACTTATAGATCTGGTATGAAAAGCAACTAGAATAGGTCCTGGCACAATAAATAGTATCTTAGTAAGAGATTAAGCAAATATGGCAAAACAGCTGTGCTCTGAGCTTGCCTTTATAGGGAAGTTCTGTGGGAAGGCTGGAGGGTGGCGATGGGAGGAGAGATGGGGAGTTGGTGAGAGGAGGCCTGTGATATCTGGAAAAGAATCATCCCATCATCACCCACCATGCTTCTGAGCAGAAATCACAGAGAATTTTAGTCTGAGATAATGAGAGTGTGACAATCTGAGATAATGAGAGTGTAACTATCAAACTGAGAAGAGGAATAAAGGGTGTCCACACATTCTGAGAGGAATGGCCGCCAGTCAGGAAACTCCCTCTGGGGTGGGAGCAAGCTGGGCCTGCTGGCTGCTGGTGATCAGGAAGGGGTGGTTTAGGGGAAGTCACAGGATCCCCTTACTCAGTGTTCTCCAGCGAAGTCTCTAGGCACTAGTTCTAAGCTCCAGGACAGAGAGGATTGCAAGTTAATGGAGTCAGGCAAACCTAATAGAGAATGTTATGGGAGTGCCACGGTTGTGTTTTGCGGTTTTCAAAATAGAGAGTAGCTCAATTTCTTCACTTGTGAAGGGTCGCTTGAGTGACCCTCAAGATTAGAAAAATTCAGGATGACTGGGCAGTCACTGTCCTGGTATTAAGGTGAAATAAGACCACTGCCTTCACAGAGATCCCTTGTGTGCAAAGCTGCATGCCAGGCAGGAGGTAACTCAGTTTGTGGAAGTCCCAGGGCCTTCTCTAGGGGAAAAAATCTGACACCCTGGAATCTGCTCTTCATAATGGAAATTAGGACTGTCCTAAGACTTGATTAAGGACTAGCAGCAGGGAAGGGCTAAAAGCCTTTTAATATAAGCTTGAGGAAATCAGTGGGATTCTAGGTCAGTGACCTAGGCTCAAGAGCAGGGCGTTAGGCTGCAGTGGTTTTACACCTGGGTGTGACCAGTGGCTATACTGGGTGAGTAATGGTTGAGCAGAGGATTGTAAACTGAGGAGAGCCCTCAGGTCCAAATATAGCATTAAGGAATGGGCACTGTTCCCTGTGCAGAGAGCTGGGCCAGTGAGAGACTGTCTCCATTAGACCAATACCATCCAGGGGACAGGGGAGGGCTACTCCTTCAACATTCCATGGAGCAGTGAGGAGGTCTACTAGACACTGGAAGTCACACTGGCCCCCTTTGTTGGCACTGTACGCCCAGAGACTCTTGGACAGCACAGGGGTTGCTGCGGCAAGGAAAGTGGCCGGCTTACTATCCTGCCCTATAAGTGTTCAAGCCAAGTTGTAGCCTGACTGAAAATTAAAATATATAACCACGCAGGGGCCTAAGGTTTGAGAGGTAGATCACACCCTTTACAAGAGCTTTAAACCTTGTTTAAGATGAGGGTTTTAAATTCTGCAGTAATTCTTGAAAGAAGTCTTTAACAACCCCCCCTCCCGCCCCCTCCCCGCTTACCCTGCAGTGTTACAGACGCTCTCCATCTGGCAGATCTCTAAGGCCTGAATAGCCAGTTCGTCAGGAGCTGTCATTCCTTTATGAAGATGCCAGTTTAGCATGAGCGCCAGCTCTGTGTCTGGTTGGCTGTTTAAGACATAGCGTAGAGCTTCCCCAATTGACAGACGCTTTAAGCCATATTTGCTTGAAATTTTTTGGGCCACTGGAAAACATGAACACTTTATTTATATTTACTCCATTTCACAGATTCATTAGCTAACCTTATTTCTAACTCTGGCTAACTGACATGCACAGGGAGCTAACTAATGTTCACATTCCCCAGAGAAATTTTGATAATCAAAATTGTTACATTTTATTGCGTTAATACTGTCCAAGGTCAATCATTATTAATACTCCAAGTATGTGGCTGATGGATCTGGTAATGAGCCAGCTCGGTGGGTTTTTCTCATAACCAAACTGACATTTAAGTGTCTTCTTCCTTCTGCACCAGGTAACAACAATTTTGAGAAATTTACATGGCATCCTATGTGTACCATTAATATTTTGGTATTATGTCCAAAATAATGATCTAATGCTCCTGTGTCACTGGAATGTGCCATTTCCTTGTCTATCATTTATGGACTCGATGCTGCGATCAGAATAGCATATCCCTAAACAGTTCGATCTCAGTTAATCCTGTATGAAATAATTTTTTTAAAGATTTTTTAAAAAGATATTTGTCAGCAAGAGAAAGAGAGAGAGTGAGGGAGCATGCACAAGCAGGGAGAACAGCAGGCAGAGGGAGAAGCAGGCTTCCTGCTGAGCAAGGACCCTGGGATCATGACCAGAGCTGAAAACAGATGCTTAACTGACTGAGCCACCCAGGCATCCCTAAAGATTTTTTTATTTCACAGAGAGAGTGTGAGCACAAGTGCACAAGTAGCAGGCAGAGGGAGAGGGAGAAGCAGGCTCCCCAATGAGCAAGCCTTGATCTCAGGACCCTGGGATCATGACCTGAGATGAAGGCAGACGCTTAACCAACTGAGCCAACCAGGTGCCTCCTATATGAAATAATTTTTTTTTAATTTTTTTTTTAAGATTTTATTTATTTATTAGTTAGAGAGAGAGAAAGAGAGAGAGCGAGCGAGCACAGGCAGACAGAGGCAGAGGGAGAAGCAGGCTCCCTGCCGAGCAAGGAGCCCGATGTGGGACTCGATCCCAGGACGCTGGGATCATGACCTGAGCCGAAGGCAGCCGCTTAACCAACTGAGCCACCCAGGCGTCCCTGAAATAATTTTTAACAATTATAATTGTGTACCTGACATTTTATTTTTTTAATCTTTAAAAAAGGTTTTATTTATTTATTTGAGAGAGAGAGAGAGAGCATGTACATGCAAGGGGAGGGGCAGGAGGGAGGGAAAGGAAGAGAGAGAAGCTCTCCAACTGATTCCTCACTGAGTACAGAGCACAATGTGGGGCTTGATCTCATGACCCTGAGATCATGACCTGAGCCAAAATCTAAGAGTTGGATGCTTAACTAAGCCACCCAGGTGCCTCATACCCAACATTTTAATAGTAATGTACAGCTCATGAAGAATTTTTCTTCTGTGGCTTTATTTGGTATTTTCAACCATTCCATTAGATGGGTAGAATGGATACGGAAATTCTAATTTTATAGATGAGAGGACTGATGCCCACTACCATGGAATAATTTGTCCAAGGTTACATAGGGATTGCTCTTGGTTGAAAGAGGTCTCACCTTGACCTCTGCTTCTCCTCAATGAGACCATAGGCAGTGGCTTCCAGTAACAGTTAAATGTAGGCATGCTCTGTAGGGCATATAAACCCTGCCTTATCATGTCTGGAGACATCAGAGTGTAGAGAACACTGAGAGACCCCATCCTAGCTTATAGGAATGCAGATTAACTGACCACAGTTAGGGTCATCCCAAAGGGAAACCCCTGTGAAAGCCACAGTGCCCTTAATCTCAGCTTTGCCACAAATGCTAGAATCAGACCTTTTTTTAAAAAGTTCTAATAATAATAAAAACTTTCAGGGGCACCTGGGTGGCTCAGTGGGTTAAAGCCTCTGCCTTCAGCTCAGGTCATGATCCCAGGGTCCTGGGATCGAGCCCCACATTGGTCTCTTCTCAGTAGGGAGCCTGCTTCCTCCTCTCTCTCTGCCTGCCTCTGCCTACTTGTGATCTCTCTGTCAAATAAATAAATAAAATCTTAAAAAAAAAAAACTTCCATAACTTGATATCTTATTAAAAATTCACCTCTAGGGGGTGCCTGGGTGGCTCAGTTGCTTAAGCAACTGCCTTCAGCTCAGATCATGATCCTGGAGTCCCAGGATCGAGTCCCACATCGGGCTCCCTGCTCATCAGGGAGTCTGCTTCTCCTGCTGACCTCTCTCCTCTCATGCTCTCTCTCTCTCAAATAAATAAATAGGAATCTTTAAAAAAAAATTCACCTCTATTTCAACAAAGAAATGAGAAATCAAACCAATATGGCATTGACACAAAAACAGACAATAGATCAATAGAACAGAATAGAGAGCGGAGAAATAAACCTGCATGTATACGGTAAATTAATTTATGACAAAGGAGGCAAGAATACACAATGGGGATAAGACAGTCTCTTCAATAAATGGTGTTGTGAAACCTGGACAGCTACATGCAAAAGAATATCACTGTATCAGGAATATAATTTGGTGCAGCAAACAGCATACAGTTTGAAAACAGTACGGAGGTTCCTCAAGAAGTTAAAAAATAGAAATGCCATACAATTAAGTAATTCCACTGCTGGATATTTACCCAAAGAAAACAAAAACACAAATTTGAAAAGATATACGTACCCCAGTGTTTACTGCAGCATTATTTACAATAGCCAAGATATGGAATCAAACAAGTGTCCGTTGACAGATGAATGGAAAAAGAGGATGTACTCCATGTGTATGCATGCACACGTGTACACACGCACACACACAATGGAATACTACTCAGCCATAAAAAGAATAAGATCTTGCTATTTTCCACAACATGGATGGACCCACAAGGTATTATGCTAAGTAAAACAAGTCAGACATGGGCGCCTGGGTGGCTCAGTTGGTTGGGCGACTGCCTTCGGCTCAGGTCATGATCCTGGAGTCCTGGGATGGAGTCCTGCATTGGACTCCCTGCTCAGCAGGGAGTCTGCTTCTCCCTCTGACCCTCTCCCCTCTCATGCTTTCTCTCTCATTCTCTCTTTCTCTCTCAAGTAAATAAATAAAATACCAATAAAATAAAATAAGTCAGACAGAGAGAGACAAATACTATTATGATTTCACTTATATGTGGAATCTAAACAAACAAATGAACAAACGAACCAGAAACAGAAGACTCGTAAATACAGAGAACAAACTGATGGTTGCCAGAGGGGGGAGGTTGAGGGATGGGTGAAATAGGTGAGGGAGATTAAGAGACACACAAAACAGTAAATGAGAAATCAGGTTGTTTTATCTACATTTTCACCTTTTGCTCCGGTTGAGGGATCTTATTTTAAAGGTCAATGGATTTGGTTTTTTTAAATGTTTGTGAATATTTAAAAAAAAATTTCTTTACAGAGAGTGCATGCGCAAGTGACAGGAGTGGGGGAGAGAGCAAAAGGAGAAGGGGGGAGAGATTCTCTAACAGGCTCCACACCCAGTGCAGAGCCAGCTGCAGGGCTTAATCTCATGACCCTGAGATCATGACCTGAGCTGAAATCAAGAGCTGGACACTTGACCAAATGAGCCACTCAGGAGCCCCTATGCTTGTGAATGTTTAGAATATGACTATTAAAGACTCTAACATCAGGTTAAGAGGTTTAAATGGGCAAAATAAACTTTTCGAACTGGAACACAAAACTCCACTTTATTATTCCTGGTGACAAATTTACCTTTGACCTCATCTCTCCCCTTCATTCTCTATTCAGTCATTAAGTTCTATTGTTTTCCTTTGAAATATCTCCTGTATCTGTCCTTTCCATTTGATTCTCATTGCGACCAACCATTGGTCATGTTGTTATCATGTCATCCTGAAATACTACAACCAACCTTTGTTGGATTATTGGTCTTAAAACACACACACACACACACACACACACACACACACACACAGTACAAAGTTATATAAAATTCAAACATTATGGGGATATAGTTTACCAAGTGCCTTTTTCTTTTTTTAAAAGATTTTATTTATTTATTTGACAGACAGATCACAAGTAGGCAGAGAGGCAGGCAGAGAGAGAGGAAGGGAAGCAGGCTCCCCGAAGTAGAGAGCCCGATGCGGGGCTCGATCCCAGGACCCTGGGATCATGACCCGAGCTGAAGGCAGAGGCTTTAACCCACTGAGCCACCCAGGTGCCCCTACCAAGTGCCTTTTTCAACAATGATTAAGACAACGGATTTTTACTCTTGAAACTATTAACACAGTAGATTATATTTTAATTTTTAAAAATATTATATTAAAGTCTTTTATATAACTTTTATGCTAATATAATATTAATATACTGTTATTTGACTATATTTATAAGTGATATTAATTTCTAATATATTTTCTTATATTATTTTGTTAGGTTTTAATATCAGAGTTAAAAATCAATTTGTATTCTTTATAACTTTTTAGATATATGGACAATAATTTAGCCCATATAAATATTTGATTCTATTTATTAAGGACTATACTCCTTAATTAAAAAAAAAACCCACTGGAAATAAATTGGGAAACTCACTGCCTTTTTTCCCCCTGCTGTGAAAAAGCTTTTTAAAAACACAGGGATTATCTCCAGAGGTTTTTAATTTTTTGAAAGTTTGATATAATTATTCTCTAAAACTACTGATTGATCCTGACCTGTTTTGGGATGGAATTATATTTTCGAATGATTTCTCTTCAATAGTTATTATCTTACTTAGGTTTTCTATCTCTTTTTGAGTGAATTTTGACAGTTGGCTTCCTGGAGAAGTGCCAGTAGCTTTCAGGAGAATCTTTTATACTTAAGAATAACAAAGGCCACAGCAATAAGAGAAAAGACAAAACCTATGATCATTTCAATAGATGCAGAAAAAACATTTAACAAAGTACAACATCCATTTATGATAAAATCCCTCAATAAAGTAGGTTTAGAGGGAACATACCTCAACATAATGAAGTTTTTATATGAAAAACCCACATCATACTCAATGGGGACAAACCATTCAGGGGAGAGCTTTTCCCCTGAAGTCAAGAATAAGACAAGGATGTCCACTCTCACCACATTTTTTAATTTATTCATTTGAGAGAGAGAGAGAGAGAGAGCGAGCAAGAACATGAACAGGGGAAGTGTCAGAGGGAGAGAGAGAAGCAGACTCCCACCTGAGCAGAGAGCCTGACTTGGGGCTCGATCCCAGGAACCCAGGATCATGACCTGAGCAGAAGGCAGACCCTTAACCAACTGAGCCACCCAGGTGCCCCCACTCTCACCACTTCTATTCAACATAGGACTGGAAGTCCTAGCCATAGCAATCAGACAATTAATAGAAAGGAATAAAAGGCATCCAAATTGGTAAGGAAGAAGTAAAACTTCACTATTTACAGAAGACATGATACTTATTATACATAGAAAACCATAAAGACTCCTCCAAAGAACTCTTAGAACTGATAAATGAATTCAGTAAGGATACAAAACCAATGTGCAGAAATCTGTATTATTTCTGTACACTAATAATGAAGCAGCAGAAAGAGAAATTAAGAAAACAATCCCATTTACAATTATACCAAAATAGTACCATACCTAGGAAGAAACTTATCCAAAGAGGTGAAAGACCTGCAGTCTGAAAACTATAAAACATTGATGAAAGAAATTAAAGATGACACCAACAACTGGAAAGATATTTCACACTCATGGATTGGAAAAACAAATATTGTTAAAATGTCTCTATCAGCCAAAACAGATTTAATGCCCTCTCCATGCAAATACCAACAGGATTTCTCACAGAACTAGAACAAGCAGTGCTAAAATTTGTATGGAACCACAAAAGATCTCCAATAGCCAAAGTAATCTTGAAAAAGAAAAACAAAACTGGAGGAATCACAATTCCGGACTCCAAGTCACATTACAAAGCTCTGGTAATCAAAACAATATGGTACTGGCATAAAAACAACACAGATCAATGAAACAGAATAGGAAGCCCAGAAATAAACTCACATTAAATAGTCAATTAATCTTTGACAAAGCAGGAAGGAATATGCAATGGGAAAAATAATCTCTTCAACAAGTGATGTTGGGAAGACTGCCAGCTACATGCAAAAGAATGAAATTGGACCCCTTTCTTACACCAGACACAAAAATAAAATGTATTAAGGACCTAAATGTGAGACCTAAAACCATAAAAATCCTGGAAGAAAGCACAGAGAGTAATTTCTCTGACATCAGCCCTAGGAACATTTTTGTATTTATGCCTCCAGAGGCATAGGAAACAAAAGGAACAATAAACTATTGGGACTGTATCAAAATAGCATAGCAAAGGAAGCAACCAACAAAACTAAAAAACAACCTAGTGGGGCACCTGGGTGGCTCAGTGGGTTAAAGCTTTGCCTTCGGCTCAGGTCATGATCTCAGGGTCCTGGGATCGAGTCCCGAATCGGGCTCTCTGCTCAGCAGGGAGCCTGCTTCCTCCTCTCTCTCTGTGCCTGCCTCTTTGCCTACTTGTGATCTCTGTCAAATAAATAAATAAATCTTTTAAAAAAATAAAAAATAAAAGACAACATACTGAGTGGGAAAAGATACTTATAGATGACATATCCAATAAAGGATATAAATTCTATAATTAAGTACAAATTATATAAAGAACTTATACAATTCCACACTCAAAAAACAAATAATCTAATTAAGAAATGGGCAGGAAACATGAACCGACATTTCTCCAAAGAAGACATACAAATGACCAAAAGACACATGAAAAGATGCTTAATATTACTCATCATCAGAGAAATGCAAGTCAAAGATCATAATGGGATATTACCTTACACCAGTCAGAATGGTTAAAAAAGACCCAAGAGACAAGTGTTGGCAAGAATGTGGAGAAACAGGAATGCTTGTGCTCTATTGGTGGAAATGTAAACTGGCACAGCCACCGTGGAAAACAGTATGGAGGTTCCTCAAAAAATTAAAAATAGAACTATCCATGATCCAGAAATTACATTCATGAGTCTTTATCCCAAAATTACAAAAACTCTAATTCAAAAGGATACATGCACCCCTATGTTTATTGCAGCATTATTTACAATAGCCATGTTATGGAAGCAGCCTAAGTATTCATTGATAGATGAATGGATACACTTGATCTTAGCCAAAAGCCTGAGAAGCGATTGATAGATGAATGGATAAAGAAGAGGTGGTACACACACACACACACACACACACACACAGGGATATTACCCAGTTATAAAAAGGGACAACATTTTGCTATTTGTAACAACATGGATGGATCTACAGAATATAATGCTAAGCAAAGTAAGCCAGTCAGAAAAAGCCAAATACCACATAATTTCACTCATATGTGGAACTTAAACAAAACAAACAAAAGAAAAAAGAAAAAAAGAGACAAGCCAAAAAACACACTCCAAAAACCACACTCTTAAGTATAGAGAACAGATGGTTTCCAGAGGAAAGGTTGGTGGGGGGACAGGTGAAACAGGTGAAGGGGCTAAGAGTACATTTATCTTGATGAGCATTGAGTAATGCATGGAGTTGTTAAATCACTAAATCGTACACTTGAAGTGAATATAACACTGTACGATAACAACACTGGAATTAAAACAACAACAAAAACAGAAGCAAAAACACACCCTTACCTGTAGTTTTCCCAGATTTTGGAGGTCCCAGAATCATAATCCTAATGGGCACAGTAGGCTTAGGTTTGGGTTGGCGGATATATTTGATTGGGTTCTTCATAAATTTTTCTTTAGTTTCCTTACTAGATAAAAAATAAATATACTGACGATGGATTACAGCATGGACTGGATTCTCTGAAGTTTCAGCTGGTTTGATTGTCTCTCCTTCACTTAGCTGCAGTATGTACACAATTGAATTCAAGAGGTTTAAGTTATTTGGCATTTTCCCCAAATACATTTGAACAAATTTGTAAAATAAAATCTTTCTTACACTACATAAGAAAACTAATTATAAGCAAATATTATTATTAAAGACTTTACTTATTTTTTTAAAATTTTTTAATTTTTTATTTGACAGACAGAGATCACAAGTAGGCAGAGAGAGAGAGGGGGAAGCAGGCTCCCTGCCTAGCAGAGAGCCCGATGTGGGGCTCGATCCCAGGACCCTGGGATCATGACCTGAGCTGAAGGCAGAGGCTTTAACCCACTGATCCACCCACGTGCCCCTACTTATTCTTTTCACATAAAGAATAAACTATTTTACACCCACATGCAACTAGCTTTCAGTTTATGACAATTATAGTTCTCTTACTTCCTTTATAATGTATTTAATGTGTTTTTGCCAAGGACCGGAAAGTTGTTTGCATATATTCATGGGCCAGTTTAACCTCACAAACAGGTTCATTCCTAAGGTGGTGTTATGGATGGAAACGTGTTCCCTTCACTCCATAGGTTGAAGCCCTAATCCCCAAAAGTGACTGTATTTGGAGATAGGACCCTTAAAGAGGTTACTAAGGTTGAGATCGTAAGAGTGGGGCCCTATCCAGTAAGACTGGTGTCCTTATATGAAGAAGAAGAGACACCAGGAGTGCATAAGCATGGAGGAAAGGTCATGTGCGGACACAGTGAGCAGGTGAGGAAGAGAGGTCTCACCAGAAAACCGTCTCTGTTGGCACCTAGATCTTGGATTTCCAGCCTTAGAACTGTGAGAAAAGAAATCTCTGTTGTTTGAACCACCATGTCTGTGGTACTTTGTTCTGGTAGCCTGAGTACACTACTACAGGAGGGGTCCTGGGTTATCTTTAGGGGAATGCTGGTAGGGAAGATCCCACAGGCTTCTTATCCACATTTTATATAGGCAAATCCCATTCACATAAACATCAAGAGCAGTCACAAAGGGGAAAAATACCTAAAAGGCTGTTTAAGGTCCAGGTATGGAATGGAGTGGGAGGAATAGTCTCACATATTTGCCTTAGGTCAAGATGAGAACTGGGTAACTGATTGATCTTAGGTTTGGATATCTTTTTTTTAGAGCATCAGATGGCCAAGTATCAGCCCATACTTGACAGAGGAGGTGTGAAGCAGTATGTTTCAATATTGCTCCTTTACCAGAGCTACACCAAGACAGTTGTCCCAGGTCAATGGTATTATCTACATCAACATTTTTGGGCTGAGTAAATGCTAGGTATAAGAAGAAACACAAGGGTGGCATGGGCATGCCTGTTGTATGTCTTGTATTTGGTAAAAGAAAAAAAAAGCTGAAAGTCTAATGATTCCATTTCAAATTCTCAAATTGAGAGTCCTTATGGTAGTTTTCCGTTATTACTCAAAATACCTAACATGGATCCTTTCTCTTCTGTAGGTCAAACTACACATAGTGTCATCAAATCAGAAATATCAAACTTGGCTCTGTTAGTTAAGGGGCTGCCTTTAGCTCAGGTCATGATCTCAGGGTCCTGGGATCAAGCTCCACATCAGGTGCCCTCCTGAGCTGGGGGGTGGGAGGGTCTGTTTCTCCCTCTCTCTGCCCCTCCCCACCACTCATACTCTCTCTCTCTTTCCAAATAAATAAAATCTTTAAAAAAAAACTGTCGGGCACCCAGAAAGATTCAAAAAGCCCTGAAAAATGTTTATTTAAATGCTTAAACTCTTCTTATGACCATGCACTCCTTTCTCCACAAGGCATTTTTGTGTGGTCCTGTTATGTTTGGACATAAGTCCTTTCTCTCTAAATAGGGTTCTGACTTTGTCTGCTTCCTCTTGTTTCTTTCTTGACTCAGAGAGAAGGGCATGACTATCTTTCAAAAGCTTTCTAGGTGATTCTAATACAAGCTTAACTCTATCTAATTCTCTGTGGAGGACACTGTCATCTGTCGCTATATTCCAGCATGATATTTGAAAATGTTTCTCTTGACATCCTACGGCTAAGGTAAAGAAGATGGCAGAACTGAAATTGATTGTGTCAGTATCAACCAAGAAGGAGGTTTCAAGTAAATACACAAGGCTCCATTTTGGATCCCATCTTCTGAAATATTTTTTATCTGTGACCCATACCAGTAATACATATTAATAACAGCTATAAGTTTTATTGAGCACTTACAAAAAGCCAAATACTATTGTAAGCACTTTACAATAATTAACTCAATTAATCATTGTAACAATATTGTAAGGTAGGGACTCTTCTTATTCCCATGATGCAAATGAAATGACTCTGAGAGGTTAAGTAATTTTGTCTGAGGTCATTCATCTAATAAGTAGTGGTTTTGAAACTAGGCAGTCTGGCTCCAGAGGCCATAATCTTCTCCACTGTGCTATATCATCGATGGAAATAAAAAGGTACATGGGGTCACTATCACATGACGTTTTTTAATTGTCCTTATAACACTTAATATTATCTCTCAAGAACATATTTGTTTACGTATTTATTGCCTATCCTCCCTCCCAATCCAACTAGAATATAAGCTGGAAGACAAAAGAAACATTGTCTGTTTTGTTCACTACAGTATTCCCAGGGACTAGATCAGTGACTAGCATATTCTTGGTTGAGATTTGTTGAAAATCATCCCACATTTGAGGTTACTGAATTCCAAATGGATTAAATCTGTTTGTCCACATTGCATAAAAATATGGTCCTTAGAAATGCTTGTTATGAACATCAATGTCACATTTTGTGTTGTGTCTCACACTTTCCAGAGGACTTTATACTCTTGTATTTGATCACAGTGGCCTGGTGGCCTTATTCTTTCATCTTAAAGGTAAGGAACCAGGCAGGGTCTTAGAATAAAACTAGGTCTTTGTACAGGGTCTGAGACCCTGGGTCCAGTAAAGAATCAAAGAGATTAAATGACTTGCCTAAAATTAGGTGGCAAATTAGTACCAGGAATCAGCCCTTTCAATGTGTAATTTGAAAATATTTCTTTCTTTCTATTTATTTTTTATTTTTTTTAAAGATTTTTATTTATTTGTTAGAGAGAGAGAGAGAGAGCACAGGCAGAGGCAGAGGGAGAAGCAGGCTCCCTGCCGAGCAAGGAGCCCGATGTGGGACTCGATCCCAGGATGCTGGGATCATGACCTGAGCCGAAGGCAGCCGCTTAACCAACTGAGCCACCCAGGCGTCCCTGTAATTTGAAAATATTTCTACTACCCATCTTCAGCTACAAAGTTAAAAACCAAATTGGAATTGTGTTATCTCTACAGAAGTAGATGGAAGAAATTAAACCCTTTGATTATGTTCCATACTTCGGAAAGATAAAACAATCACACATTTTTATAGCAAGGTAAGAGTACTGTATAATGCTTACAATTTTTGAAATTATCCTCTGTCTTCTTCTTAGACATACTTAAAAAAAAAAAAGAAAGAACATGGCTTTTAGGTGCATTTGCTGCTTTACCTTTACAGGGTCCCAGTAGCCAAACGCGCTTATATACTTATAGGTATAGCTGAGCATTTTCTGGGCAAGGTGTGATGTTATTGGATAACATTTTTCAAAAATGCTCTCACGATTCTCCACCAGTGGTTGCAGTTTCTTATTCATATTATATTGCACAATGTGGATTTTCCGAGCTCCATTTATGAGAATTATTGGTATCAAAAGCTTCTCAAATTCATCCTGATGAAAAAAAAATAATAAAATCAAATATTTTTAATGGGACAAAGTCCAGTCACAACACATGGATGTTGCTGGTGACAGAATGCTTCAGTCAACAAAAAAAAAATTCTTTTCAGTTTCTAAGTGGCTGCATATTGGCAGCTAAAACATTTTTTTTAAGATTTTATTTATTTATTTGACAGAGAGAGGGGGAACACAAGAAGGGGGAGTGGGAGAGGGAGAAGCAGGCTTCCTGCTGAGTAGGCAGCCCAATGCAGGGCTTGATCCCAGGACCCTGGGATCATGACCTGAGCTGAAGGCAGAGACTTAATGATTGAGCCACCCAGGCACCCCGGCAGCTAAAACTTTTGACTTTTTGTGGCTTCCATGTTGCCCTTGATTTATTAATTTGTTTTCATAATTGCCAGGGGTGCTGGCAAAAGGGAAAAGAACCCTAAAACACACATTTCTTTTGAAATGTTAAAAAGAAACCAAGACATAAACCAAATATTTGTTCCATTCTCAAATGTTACATTTTGAATTGTGAAAAGTGAAGGAAGAGGAATAACCTGGATTGCTTGTAAATTACTCATATCTGCTTCAAATTTTTCTCCCAGTTCACCTCGAAGGCGCTCAAGTGCTTCGATCTCCTGTTCTTCATCTTCCTCACTCATCACTTCCTCGTCTTTTGGAAATTCATCTTCAAGGATGTTCTCAATGTCATCTTCATCTTCTTCAGGCTCTTCTTCACTGAAATCTTCATCTTCTTTGCCAACCTAAGGAAGGACATATTCTCTTTTACTACATATATAAAATATGCAACAAATGACTCTGCTAACTAATCCTTTGGAATGTTCTGTGTAACTGGCTATTGGTTGGTATGGCATGGCAACGTTCCTTTAGTGACACAGTAAAACGTTAAATATCTGGCACCCAGAAATGTAATCCTTTCAAGACACCATACTGATCCCATAGTAAATACATAAACAAGATATTAAATGTTCCTTATGCCTATGGCTGTGATAAAGTTGCGTTTATTTATTTAGAGTTTTTATCTTAATTCCAGTTAATTCACATAGGTTATATTAGGTTCAGGTGTACAATACAGTGATTCAACAATTCCATACATCACCTGGTGCTCAACACAAGTGTGCTCCTTAGTCCCCATCATCTGATGAACCCATTCCCCCCACCCACCTCCAAAGCTGGTAACCATCAGTTTGTTCTCTATACTCAAGAGTCTGGTTCTTCTTCTTCTTACCCTCACCTCCCCCGGTGGTTGATAGCTTCACCGCTGTCGAGGTGGGGGGCTCAGGAGTTCTTAGTGGGGCACTGGCTTCCTCTTCCCCTTCACAGGCTTCTGGTGCTCAGGATGGCACTGGCTCTGCAAATGGCAGCCATGTGCAGGTCGGGGTGGTACTTGGTTCTTGCAGCACGTGCCTGATGCTACTGATGGTGGCCCACACGTTCTAGTTAATGGTGGTCCACGTATAGGAGGTGGCTTCACACTCACAGCCTTGTAGTGAAGCAGCCCATTTGGTGGAGGGAGTTGTGAGCCTTCAGGTTATTGGGCTGGGCGCTGTGAGTCTGCTCATTCCTCTCGATCAGGAAGCTGGAGCGGTTCCACAGGACCATCCCTTGCAGGTGGGTGGACAGGGAGCTTCTCACTACCGCCATGGAAGTCGGAAAGGGCAAGAGTCTCTTTCTTGATTTGTCTCTCTCTTTTTTTTTTCTTTGCTTGCTTGTTTTGTTTCTTGAATCCCACGTGAGTGAAATCTTACGGTATTTATCTTTCTCTGAATGACTTATTTCACTTAGCATAATACCCTCTCACTCCATCCATGAAAATTATGTCCTCAATAGCCTTCAGTAACAGTATTTAATGAAATTCAAAGAGAATAAACCATGCACCGTGTTAGCTTGGACAAGATCAGTTTTTCCTCATCTGTAAAATAGGAATAATAAAAGTACTATCCCACAGGGATGGTGGGAGCATTAAATTATTTAATACATGCAAATCCCTTACCTTAGAAAAGTCTTGGGCAGATGGTAAGCATGAAATGATAGCTATTAATGCTATTATTGTGGCATTATCGCTATTATTTGTTACTTTGTATAAAGCACTGTACTAACAGAACAGTATGTGCCCTTTAGGTTTTTTTTTTTTTAAATTTTATTTATTTATTTGACAGACAGAGATCACAAGTAGGAGAGAGGCAGGCAGAGAGAGAGGAAGGGAAGCAGGCTCCCTCCCGAGCAGAGAGAAAGCCCAATGCGGGCTCAATCCCAGGACCCTGGGATCACGACCTGAGCCGAAGGCAGAGGCTTTAACCCACTGAGCCACCCAGGTGCGCCAGCCCTTTAGGGTTTATAGCGGATCTGAAGAAAGAAGAATAAAGAATAATACACAAATGATTCTTAAAGACCACGGCAGGTTATTGGCACTAAGTGGTGCTGTATAGGCTTTAATATTTATCCTCCTGCACTGCCTCCACACTCTTCTCCCTAAAGTATTCCTTGTATCAGTTGGAGCATTGCCTTCTGGTTGGAAACCTGGAAGTTTTCTTAACTCCTTGCTCTGCATCATTGTTCATCCAGTATCCGAGGACCATAATCCTAAACAATGCCTTAGACTGTCCTTTCCAGTACTGTCTCACTGTTTGGCCTTTCATTATCTCTTGCCTGCAGTCTGGGGCTTAGCTCCCTGTTTCCTAAGCTCCCTGTTTCCTAATCTTTCTATGACTAGACTCTGGTTCCTTTAAAGAGCATCTAGAGATGGGACTTGGCCTCTAAGGTGCGAGGAGTAAGATGAGAGGATAAGGTCACTTCCTGCTCTGCCCAGGCTCTTCTCTCTCCAACAGGAGTTTGGCTATAGGGCAGTATTTTTCAGTTTTCATTCTCTTATTTGAATTTTGAAACCACTTGATTCTCTTACCCTTTTCCTTATACTTTGACAAAAAGAAATCCTGAGATCTGATTTTCTAGGGATCATTGGAGGTATGGTGGGACGAATCCACACTACAAACTAGGGGCATCTCAGTTCTAAATGAACTTGTACCCCCTCTCTTGGTTCTACTTAATATCTCTTCCAATTTTTTTGTTAATTAAAAAGAAACTATATCAGTTTAAAAATTCATTTTGGGGGTTGCCTGGGTGGCTCAGTGGGTTAGAGCCTCTTCGGCTCAGGTCATGATCTCAGGGTCCTGGGATCGAGCCCCACTTCGGGCTCTCTGCTCAGCAGGAAGCCTGCTTCCTCCTCTCTCTCTGCCTGCTTCTCTGCCTATTTGTGATCTCTGTCTGTTCAAATAAATAAATAAAATCTTTTAAAAAATTCATTTTGGGGTGCCCTGGGTGGCTCAATTGGTTGAGTGCCCAACTCTTTTTTTTTTTTTTTTAAGATTTTACTTATTTATTTGAGATTATATAGAGAGAGAACTCAAGTAGGCAGAGTAGCAGGCAGGGGGAGAGGGAGAAGCAGGTTCTCCACTGAGCAGGGAGCCTGATGCAGAGCTTGATTCCAGGACCCTGGTATCATGACCTTAGCTGAAGGCAGACACTTAACAGACCGAGCCACCCAGGTGCCCCCAGCGCCCAACTCTTGATTTCAGCTCAGGTCATGATCTCAGGGCCATGGGATTGAGCCCCACGTCAGGCTCTGCACTCAGTGTGGAATATGCTGGAAATTCTCTCCCTCTCCCTCCCCACCATCGCTCTCTAAAATAAAATAAAAAAATTTTAAATATGAAAAAATAAAAATAGATTCATTTTTTGCTAAAAGGATAAAATTACGCTGTATTATATAGGATAAAAAAAAATTCCCTTCACACTCCCATCTCTATTTCCACTTTCCTAGAACAATTTTGGTTAACAACTTGGTTAAGATCCTTTTAGATGTTTACAACTCCACACACTCCCACACACACAAAATTATATTTTACACATAAATGGGATCATTCTATATTGTACAACCTTTTTAAAAAAATATAATTTAGCAATGCATTTAAATTTCCTTCCATATAAAAACATACATCTCATTATTATTTAGCCATTCTTATATTTAAAAAATGTTTTGCTTTTTTTTAAAAGATTTGTTTACTTGAGAGAGAGAGTGAATCAAATGCATGGAGTGGGGGCGGCAGAGGGAGAGGGAGAGAGAAACCCTAAGCAGAATCTAGGCTGAGCTGAAGCACGTGGAGCCCGATGTGGTACTTGATCTCAAGACCCTAAGATTATGACTTCAGCTGAAACCAAGAGTCAGAGGCTCAACTGACTGCGATGATATGCAGGCGCAACACCCCCCCCCCCTTTTTTTTGGCTGTTCTATGGAAACCAGTTTGGGAACTAACAAAGTAAATAGTGGAAGGTAGCCTTTTTTGATACCTGTGTTATTCGTTCTCTCTCGTACTAGGAATGATGAGGAATTCAGCTAACTTATATTTCTCTTTTCCTTCTCTTCTGCCTCTACCCCAGTGTTAGTCTTATTTTTAAGATTTTATTTATTTATTTGTCAGAGAGAGAGAGAAAGCGAGCGAGCACAGGCAGACAGAGTGACAGGCAGAGGCAGAGGGAGAAGCAGGCTCCCTGCCAAGCAAGGAGTCCGATGTGGGACTCAATCCCAGGACGCTGGGATCATGACCCGAGCTGAAGGCAGCTGCTTAACTAACTGAGCCACTCAGGCGTCCCTTACTTTTAGTTCCTTAATTCTACAACTGAGTGCTGACAACTTAATTTTTTTATTTTTAATTTTTAAAAGATTTTATTTATTTATTTGACAGAGATAGAGAGCACAAGCAGGGAAAGCTGCAGGAAGAGAGAGAGGGAGAAGGAAGCTCCTCCCTGAGCAGAGAGCTGGGCATGGGCTCATGGACTCTACGTGTTGCTCAATCCCAGGACCCTGGGATCAAGACCTGAGCCAAAGGCAGACGCTTAAATGACTGAGCCACCCAGGTGCCCCGAGTTACCATTTTTATTTATTTATTTATTTATTTATTTATTTTGTAAAGATTTTTATTTATTTATTTGACAGACAGAGATCACAAGTAGGCAGAGAGGCAGGCAGAGAGAGGGGGGAGGCAGGCTCCCTGCTGAGCAGAGAGCCCGATGTGGGGCTCGATCCCAGGACCTTGGGATCACAACCCGAGCCGAAGGCAGAGGCATTAACCCACTGAGCCACCCAGCCGCCCCCCGAGTTACCATTTTTAGATGTGTGTTTGGATTCCCCACAATTCAAGAGAATGTTCTTACTCTTCTCTTCACTTTTCCCTCTCTTTAGTTTCCAAATTTTTGTCTCCAATATGTCTACATTTACATTTGTCTGTAACTGTACCTTAGTATTTAGTGCTTCATGTAGAAACTGATTCTAAGAATTGAAAGTAAACAGTGTTTGATTGATTCTAAAAATTAAAACCCTATAAACAGCACCAGCTATATTTTAATTACATAATCCTTTTTCACTACAGTGGGGATACAACCCTATATCAACAAATGTGTATCATTCTGAAGTATCAAGGTCAAACACTGTATTTTCTTATTATGCAAAATCATGCACTTTAATCTGCTTTCATGCACTTTAATCTGCCTTGTACGTGGATAATGCTCTTTTTTGGCCTCTCACCTGCCCCATATTTCTGGATTGGTTTTGTTTTTTATATGGAAGAACCATTATTCACAAAATCAGTTGGCTACTTTTTTAAAGAAGAATATACAAAAGGCTAATTTTCAAAGAACTTAAATATCTAAAAGTGTTTCCATTTCATCCTCATACATTACAAATAGTCCAAAATAATTTTCACTCAGAATTTTGGAGACATTGTCTTTGTCTTCCATCATCCAGTACTGTTGGTGAGCAGTCTGACACAAATCGTATCCACATTCCTTTGTAGGTATCTTTTCTTCATTTTAGAAATGCTTAAAATCTCTTTATAATGAGCACTCTTAAATTTCATGAGGAAGTAGCTAATGTACATCTCTTTTAATTTGTTCTGGTCCGTATTCATTGAGCCCTTTGAATTTGAAGATCCTCTGCTTTCTTCAATACTTTGAACATTTCTTTTAATATTTTTAAGATTATTTCCTCCCCTTTCATTTTTTTTTGGAATGCATATTGGATGTTGATCCTCCTGGATTGACCCCACTTATCTCCAGTTTTTTCTTTCATGTTTTCTGTCTCTTGTATTTTTGTTCTATATTTGAGAAACTTCTTTGACTTTTCTAATCTTTTTATTCAATTTTTAATTAATTTACATTATATATTTTAGCATCTGTGAACTCTTTTTTGGATGATTTTTCAAAGCATCCTGGTTTTGTTTTCTGGATAAAAGTTCTTGAATTTTCTGAGAGAGATTGGAATTTTTTTTTTTTAATATTTAGTAAGGTTTTTTGATCTACCTATTCATTTTAGGCTCAATTGTTCTGTTTGCTCATCTTGTTGCTCTTTTGTATTGATAATCTTTCTTAAGTATATGGTAATCCTTGGTTTTTCATTCATTTTTATGAATGGAGGACCAAGTTGATTAATTGGTCTGCAAGCTCTGGGTATGTGAGCAGGGCAGGCTGTATTGTGCTTCCGTTTGAATGAAGTATGAGAATGAGAAGAGGCAGGCAGGACAGATCTTGATCCAAATGATGGGAGGTACCAACCAACATTCCATGGCACCTATCATCTTCAAGATGGGTTATTTAATTACTTTAGAAATTATTTGCCTTTTTTTCTTCATAGGGGCAAATGTCATTGTTATTAAGGAGCTGTGGTGGCAACCTTAAACAATTTTTGTGCAATTAACTTTCCTGGACTTTCTAGATAATCAAATTATAGGCACATAATGAGTTCTATCCTTACAGAACTTTTCAACATGTATGTTATTTTTTCTCTTATTATATGTCTTTTGCTGGTTCCTTAAATACAATGTTGAATTTTTTAAAGGTTAATATCCTAAAAATATCCACAGGTTAATTCTTGTTAGGAAAAATGTCTTTATTTTTTCATAAATGGCAATTTGATCTTTTGAAACAGTGTTGCTTTTTTCTTTTTCTGATATATTACACTTTTTAGGCCTTATGTTAGTCGATACTTATTCTAAAATTCACGGTTTCAGAGACCTGCCTCCAGTATGAAGGAAGAAGTTAATTTAGTCTCTAATAGATAACCACCATAAACCATGAACAGTACACCTCCCCGCAAACACACACACACACACACACACACACACACACACTTTATCTCACTCATTTAAGGGGCTCGAGAGTAAACAAAGGCAGATTTTGGAAACAGTAAATATTAGGAGGGAGCATTTGGTTTAGGATGAGTTCTCTAATTTTGTGCATTTGCTCAGAGGGTAGCCTCTGTTACAGAGGTGCTGGCATAGGGTGATTAAAACTCTGATAGGGAGCTTGGTGTCTTTCCAGCTGGGGCAACCAGGGGAAGGAGACACAACCAGGGCACTGGAGAGTGAGCGTAAACTTCAGATTTGAGAGAACCAGATAAAGGAATAACATATTTAGTTTGTAAAGACTGTCCGTGTCTCTGAATGAGGCACATATGGGCTGTTTGAGAACAGTACCAATTGAACTGCCACCATTGCCCGCATGACAGACTTTGCAGGTTTAGTCTTACCAAGTAAATTGCCTGCTAAACCAAAAACACCAGCCTTCTCTGCAGGTATACGACAGAATTCAGAATCTCCAGAACATAATGTTCATAATTCTAGGATATAATCCAAAATTATTCAAAATATAAAGGATCATGAGACATGACCCATTCTCATAAGAAAAGATATTATTAAATACCCACTCTGGGTATTAGAGTTACCAAACAAGAACTTTAAAGTAGTTGTTATCTCTATGACTAATGAGGAAAAGGAAAATATATGAAAAAATAGGAAATCCCGGGAGGGAAATAAAAAAATACAAAAACAAATCAAATGGAAATTTTAGAACAAAAAATATAGTATTTGAAATTATAGGATATCAGGTGGGTTTAACAGACTGGAGATGACAGAAGGAAGGACCAGTGAATTTGAAAATAAATCAAAGGAAATCATCAAAGTTAAAGAAGAGAGAGAAAAAAAGACTGAAAAAATTAACAGCCCCAAGATCATGTGGAACGATAGTGAATGACCTATGTGAAATTGATTTTCAGGAGACAAAGAGCAAACACAGCAGAAAAGATATTTGAATTTACAGATTAAAGAAGTTTAGTGAACCCCAAACTGGATAAAATGAAGAAAATGACATGCAGGCATATCATAAACTATTGAAAAGCAAAACTACAGAGAAAATCACGAAAACAGTCAAGAAAAATTATACTAGAAAACAATTCGAATGACCACATTCTTCTCATCCCTCTGGTTTCCATCAACCACAGGAATGAATGAAGAGCTACAGAAATGGTAAGTATCTAGATAAATGTAAAAGACTTATTTTTCCTCTTAAAAGTTGTAAGATACATGTGACTGATTAAAACAAAAACTGCAACTTTTTCCTTATGGAGTTTATAATAAATTTGGCTGTAAAACAAGTAACTAGAGCATAAAGGGTGTCACGGGAGTAGGGTTGGGGGTAAATGGACTTCTATAGCCACAGGCTACTATTATTACATGGAATGATGTTGACTCGAAGTAGAGTGGGAAAAGCTAAGCATGTATAGAGCGACCACTATAAAACAGTACATAGCGGTATAACTTAAAAGCCAATAGATAAATAAAATGCATTTCTAAAGTACTTTCAAACAGTCCCAGAGATGGCTGGAAAGGGAAAAGAGAAAATAAAGAAGACAAACAGAAAATAAAATTCATGGTCTCATAGAAATTGGACTAGATTTGGGCTAAGCGCTCTCGTAACTTTCTGTCAGTAGGGGAAGGGAAGGGCAAGGCTAGTTTGTGGAAGTTTATGCCAGGAGGGTGATGGAGATCATACTCAGAATGCTTACAACTAGGGAAGAAATGAGATAGGAAGAAATGGAAGGAGGAAAAGTGCAAAACCTATCAGAGTTCTGAGGCTTCCCAGTACGGGCGCACGTTAAGGAGACACTAGATTCCCTTACTATACCTGGTTGCCTTCTTAATGTGGATTTTTTGAGACATTATTCCAAACCATTTGTTTTTCAAACCTTGAAACTCAATCCAAGGGAGATGAGTCGGGGTTGGGGGAGAGGATGGTGGTTGGGAATGTGTGAAACAGGTGATGAGGATTAAGGAGTGAACTTGCGATGAGCACCGGATGTTGTATGCAAGGGCTCAATCACTATATTGTACACTTAAAACTAATACTACACTGTATGTTAACTAACTGGAATTTAAATAAAAACTTAAAAAAAAAAACCAACTCAGTCCCCAACCTGTACACCCCCCACACACCTGTGCTTTCCGTTTCATCCCAAAGAGCTCTCTGCACATAAGACCTTTGAGCTTACATACTCTACCTTCTCCCTAGAAGGCCTCAAGGATGATCTTGGCCTGATGCTTGGTTATGAACCTTGTTTCAACCTCATTTGGACCCTGACTTTGGCTTCCCCTTAGTACTCAGGGTATTTATCTCTATTAACTATTCACCTGGATGTGGTCCCTCACAATTCTGCCCACTTACGGTCTGGCTCCCTGTCCTGGCTCTTTCTGGCTTTTTCCTATCAGTGGCTACTCACAATTCAGTAAAAGAGACTGAGGCACCAGAGAAGGAGCCAGTGAACAGGAAGAGAGCCAGGATTCTGGAGCGAGGATCAGGAGTAGAAGGGAGGCCTCTGAGGAACTGGAAAGTTATGGAAACTAATCTCTATAAAAAGCGGCTGAAGGGCACCTGGGTGGCTCGGTGGGTTAAGGCCTCTGCCTTCGGCTCGGGTCATGGTCTCGGGGTCCTGGGATGGAGCCCCACATCAGGCTCTCTGCTCGGAGAGGAGCCTGCTTCCCCCCGCCCCTCTCTGCCTGCCTCTCTGCCTACTTGTGATCTCTCTCTGTCAGATAAATAAATAAAATCTTAAAAAAAAAAAAGTGGCTGAATTATAGATTATTCTTTAGTCATGTTTGGAGACTAAAATTCCACAAGATGGCGACATTTTCCTACAAAATTAATGCAAGCAGCGTCCCCCTCTCCCCCAGACTGAAGTAATTTCTAACGTTAAAAATGTATTATCTGCTGCAAAAAAAATCAGACAGTGAGGGCAATGACTTTTGTTAAGGAGGAGAAGACAAACCTGGGAAGGGCTTTATTAGCATATGGTTTCCCAATTAGTTGTCATGTCAAGGTGAGTCATGGAGCTACACATTCTATACAAAAGGCAAATGGTGAAAAGGCCTCTGGTTCTGTTCATGAAAGTAGGTTCCAAGGTCTATGTAGAGTCAGAATGGATTTGAGTCAGGGCGTCCCATTAACTGACTATGGCAATCTCACTGGGTGAGCTTTGAGGTGTTACGCTGTGTTTAGTTTTTCTTTGCTGAGGCAGTAGCAGGACATACCATAAAATTCACATCAAAGGAGTTAAGAAAATCCATATACAGTATTCATCTTTGATTCATTAAAAATTCCAAGAACTTTCTTCCCAATGTCAGTTTGTATAAATTAATTGTGTGGGGATACACAGCCAATTTTGTCAACGAGTAAATCTTAGGAGAGCTAACTTAAAAAAAACCTACTTAATTTATAAGAGAGAACATCAAATTTCTGAATGAAAATTAGTAAAAAAAAAAAAAAATCCCACCACTCTAATGTTAACAGAGAAAAATTATAAATTAAGAACATTTAAAATTTATCTTGAAAACAGATTCTCTTAAGAAAAAGCAGGTTTCCCAGGGTCCTGGGATCGAGCCCTGAATCAGGCTTTCTTCTTAGCAGGGAGCCTGCTTCCCCTTCTCTCTCTGTCTGCCTCTCTGCCTACTTGTGATCTCTCTCTTTCTGCCAAATAAAAAAATAAAATGAGCATAGCTGTTGCAAGTAAAGCAATCACTTAAAAAGTATTAGTCTGTTTGAAAATGTATATATGTATATATATAATGACATGTGTATGTTACTCTGAAAGTTTATATAATAGTTATATAAATACACCTCCCACACACTCACATATATAATTGCTTGACTTCTTTCGTTCTTACAGATCTCTCAATGTGTCTATTAACACAATTTAAGCTATTGTTCTTAAAAACAAGGTATACATCTTTCCTGCATAAAAGAATTATAGTCTAGGTTTTCATGTCTTTTATATAAATTATCTCAGCTACATGACTTTTTAAAAAGATTTTGTTCATTTTTTTGACAGAGAGAGAGATAGCAAGAGAGGAAATACAAGCAGGGAGAGTGGGAGGGGGAGAGGGGGACTCCCTGCTGGGTGGGGAGCCAGATGTGGGGACTCCCTCCCGGGACCCTGGGACCATGACCTGAGGAGGAGCTGAAGGCAGACACTTGACGACTGAGCTACCCAGGTGCCCCTCAGCTACATACAAAAAAAAAAAAAAAAAAAAAAAAGGGCAGGTTTAACTAAAAAATAGCAAAGAGGAGAAATTAAAGTATTATTAATTCAGAAAACTAGATAGTAATATATTTTTTCATTTTACAATTAAAAAATCTTAGATTCAGAGAGATTAAGAAACTTGCTCAAGGTTATACAATAGCAACAAAACAACTGTTGAGTCCCTACAATGTGTCAGCACTGTGTTAGGCACTGGGGAGCCAGCAGTGAACAGAGTCAGCAAGAACTAGAGAAAGGATAACAGTCTAATTCAGCTCAACCCCAAAGTCTGGACTTTTTCAGTAATATGTTGCTGAGACATGTGGGGTGATTTTTTTTTAATATTTCATTTATTTATTTGACAGAGAGAGAGAGAGCACAAGCAGGGGGAGCAGCAGAGGGAGAGGGAGAAGCTCTCCCTCTGCAGGGAGCCCGACGCAGGGCTTGATCCCAGGATCCTGGGATCATGACCTGAACCAAGGCAGATGCTAAGCCAACTGAGCCACCCAGGCACCCCTATTGAAGTGATTCTTAAGGGGACCACTGGGGATTCCCAAGGGTTAGAGGCAGTAATTATGCGTGAGCCCACGTTAGGATTGTTGTATTCTTTTAATCCTAAACATCAGCATGACTCTTTGAACAGAGTAGAATTTCAGAACATGTTGGTTCAGGGAATGAAGAGTAGAATGAGGCCAGAAACTTCTGTCCCTTCTGTTCATGGCTGAATGCCTAGTGTCTGAACAGTGTCAGGCATGTGGTGAGTGCTCCATTAAGGTTTGCTGATGGATCAGTGAAGATCAAGGCAAATAATGGAGAGGAAGGTTCTTGTTCCTTAGATGGTGCTATGGCTCTTGGTCTAATGGTTTTTGATCGACTTTTGGTTGTAGATACTTTGTTTGGACAAAGAAACAATTGTTCTGGCCCCTATTCAGCAATGTTTGGACCCCCAGTTATGGTCTCGCTGTGTATCAGCAGTCCTCTGTACTTAGTCTAGCACATCCATACCAGGGGGAGACGCAGTTCGTGTGCAGCAAGTCCTATTTCCTGGGATTCCTCTTCTCTCCTTCCCCTTGTTGGGTTGAACATTTTTATATGATTGGAAATCAGATCACAGGAGTCAGTTTTGAAAAGATGGTACAGAGGCACCTAGGTGGCTCAGTGGGTTAAGCCTCTGCCTTCGGCTCAGGTCATGATCCCAGGGTCTGGAATCAAGCCCCCCATCGGGCTCTCTGCTCAGCAGGGAGCCTGCTTTCCCTTCTCTCTCTGCCTGCCTCTCTGCCTACTTGTGATCTCTCTCTCTGTCAAATAAATAAATAAAATCTTAAAAAAAAAAAAAAGAAAAGATGGTACAGGGTGCTTTTTGCCAGAAGGAAATGGCGGAAGGCAGGAACCATCTTACTGTTTGCCTTGTTTACAGGGGTTACGTGTAAACTGACTGCATAAATATGAGCCTCTAGTAACTTCTTAGAACTAGCATGTCTAGTCCCATCTCTTTAAATTCTGCACCCCTGAGTAAGCTTGGCTGCAGCACTGGTGTCAGCGAGGTCATTTCGGGATCAGCTCCTCTCCAAACAAAACAAAATCCATGATCTTCGAGGTTTATCTTTTTGAAGAATCAGCAGATGGAGAAAAGGAACTGTACTGAGTACCCTTGCACAATATAGAAGTCTGAGAGTTCACAGGTTCTGCCTTGTTCCATTCTTTATCTCGACATAATCTTTACTTTAGGACCAGCACAGCTTCCCAGACTCCTTGTCTGGCACCTCAATCCCAGACTCCCAGACTACCTTCCTGGGGGCATGGGCTGCAAGTGTGAAAGGCAGAAATGAAAATCCAAAAGAAACATAGTTTAATGTAGTACTATATTTTGAATTCGATTTTTTAGACTTCTTCAGTGGTTTTCCTTCCTTTAAAAAAATGTTCATTTTTCTGATTATAAAAATAATGAAGGGTCCTTGTAAATAATTATGGAATATAAAAAAATATAAAGAAAAAAAGTGATAATCTTACTACTCAGACATAAACTCTGTGTACTTCCTTCAAGACTTTTTCTTTTTCTTTTTAAAAAAAATTTTTTTTTTTAATTTGTCAGAGAGAGAGAGAGAGAGCGAGCGAGCACAGGCAGACAGAGTGGTAGGCAGAGGCAGAGGGAGAAGCAGGCTCCCTGCCGCGCAAGGAGCCCGATGTGGGACTCGATCCCAGGACGCTGGGATCATGACCTGACTCAAAGGCAGCCGCTTAACCAACTGAGCCACCCAGGCGTCCCTCAAGACTTTTTCTAAACATCTTTTTATTTTATGCTGTTGATATGTAAAAAATGTGTATAATATATAAATATTATGGATATTCTGCCTTTTTAAAAAAAGCAACCATTTTATTTATTTATTTATTTAATTTAAGCTTTTTTATTTAAACATATAATGTAGCCCCACCACCCTCTCCCAACCCCTCTCCCCCCCACCCCCCCTCAGTTTGTTTTATGACATTAAGAGTCTCTTTTGGTTTGTCTCCCTCCCGATCCCATCTTGTTTCATTTTTTCTTTTCCTACCACCTTAACCCCCACCCTGTTGCATCTCCACTTCCTCATATCAGGGAGATCATGTGATAGTTGTCGACATGGATGGAACTAGAGCATATTATGCTTAGCGAAATAAGTCAACTGGAGAAAGACAACTATCACATTTTGTTTACTTACCTCCACTTTATGTCTTTTTTCTCTCTCTGCTAGAAGTTCAGCTCTTCTTTTAGAAATCATATCATCCTGTTAAAAAGAGACATTTAAACATTTTAGTGGATAATGATTAAATAACTTTTTATGTACTAGTAAATATATTTTTTTCCCAAAGTGGGAATAGCATTTGGAGGGAAGGATGGTAAACTTTCTAGAAAAGCTCATGATGGTGGTAATTATGCTACTACGTCCTGTACTTCTGGAACTTCTCATCAGCTATTTCCTTCCAGAGGATAAACAGCACGTGGGGGCAGCCATTCTTTCTACAAACATTAGAACACCTTTTC